>VSDK01013404.1:407704-424789 GCA_009767595.1 Symbiodinium kawagutii
AACAAGACAAGCATCAGCGACATCAAAAAGATGCTGAATCTGATGAGAAGCAACATCGCTGGGAGAGGCATGATAGACCCAAGCATCAGGCGGGACGCGCATAGTGCATCGAAGACCCAGCACTCAACAGATCAAATCAATCTCCTGCTGCTGAACTTGGGTGATATCTCACGTGACGTCTACATGGGTGGTACGTATCGGCTCCCCCCTCCATACCAGACACTGGAGAACCAGGTGATGCCTCACATTTTGTTTTCGAATTCCGCCCACGCGGTGATATTAATTGAGGCTCCAGAAGCAATGCAACGATACATCAGCCTTTGTTCTGACAACAGTTGCCTTTGTCTTGTGCAGAACAGCTGTAAGGGTGGCAACTCTCAAGCATGCATTGTTCGCGGTTCACCCCAAGATGGAACACGCATCGAATCTGTCCGACACATCGACTTTGAATCCAACAACTTTGGATGGATTCTCCATGCCACAGTGTTCAGAATCATTTGGGGCAACAAGACAAAGGAGAGCAACATCGACCGTCAGACTGGAGCGAGAATGTCCGACGAAACACCTGGAGAAGTAGAGCTGCAAGAACAGACGGTTCATCACTCGTCCCGACCACTCGGGTGTGTTGACAAAAACAGTGGTTGCTGCATCGTTGAGATTCCCGGAACCGACGAGCCTGGCACAGGATGCCCACCTTATCGAGGAGGCAATTCCTTGGCTCTTAAACGGATGGAATTGGCCGAGTGCCGCATCATGTCCTTCCACATCAATTCGAAGGCGTGGCACGACCGCTATGCCGAGGGATGTCACCACTTGACTGTGATGCTCTTTGACGCCCTGGCAGAAAAAGTCGACTTCATCTGTGGAGACGGGAACTTATACGCTCAGCGAAACTTCAAGGCCAACAGAGGCAGCGACTACCACACCTGCATCATTGTGGACTTGCTTGAACGCATTCTGCAGCAGATGAATGGCAGAGCCTCCTATCGCGAGCGAATCACTTACCAGATAGTTTCGTCTACACGAACACTGGAGTGGTTTAAGTCCCAACGTGGAGACCCCACGGCAGACTGCGACTGCATGATTCTCATTTCACTTCAGTATGGGAAGTCCGCAGCTGTCTTGGAGGAAAGGATCCAAAAGGAGCACAACAATACCGCCTACGCGGTGTCATGCGATGACGAAACTGTGCTGAATGCTCGGGAACGTCTGAAGTTCCTGGAGCACATGGACCTTGGACTTCGCATTGGCGACAAATCGTGGCACAGCCCATTGTTCACCATCTGTCGACTGAGACCACAGAAGAATTACCGCATTCGTTCGGCAGGAGCAATGGAACGCCGCGAGAAGAGGAAGTATGAGAGACAAAGCCAGCATCAACAGCAACAACAGGACCAGTGGAATCCATCCTGGCAGCGCTCAAGTCAGGCTTCCTCAAGCAACTATTATGCCGACCAATCGGCGAGATCTCAGCCTTACAGATCATCCTGGCAAGATCAACAGTACCAGCAGTGGGACTGGCGCCAAGGACACCAGCGAGATTGGTG
The DNA here is from genome assembly GCA_009767595.1 of Symbiodinium kawagutii. Classification (NCBI taxonomy): domain Eukaryota; class Dinophyceae; order Suessiales; family Symbiodiniaceae; genus Symbiodinium; species Symbiodinium kawagutii. The sequence continues at coordinate 409,252 of VSDK01013404.1, forward strand.
GCATGGCAATCAAGGCCAAGGATGGAACCAAGGAGGTTGGCATCGTCGTGGATGGTCACAAGGTTGGTCACAATGGAGATGATCAACGAGCTCCTGTGTACATCAAAAAGTTTTCATTGAAGAGTGACAAGAACATATACCGACTAATCGGTGAAGTTCAATGGAGTTGTCGTCGCAAGCTTTGTGCATCTGCTTGCTCTGCATGTTTTTACTTTTGCAAGAGGCAGTGACGCTCGAAGAGCAGTAGTCCTGTAGTGACGTTTTTAGTTTCCTTTTTCAACATGCTTCGGGCACAAGAAAATTTGTGTCTGTTTGTGATTCTTTTGGTGTTAGTCCCCTACGCAATGTTCATAGTTAGTTCAACATATCTTTGTAGCTTCTGTTGTCACCTGTTCATGGACTCTTCATACCTTGTCGGTATGGCTCAAGATTTAGCGTAGCCTGCGCTCGAGAAAACAACTGTCTCAGCCGTCGCCTGCAGTGTGTTGGGACCAGATCTTACGGTGTTAGATCAGGGAACCTTTAAGGGGAATTAACCCTCAAAGTGGTAGCGGAGCTGAGTGCTCCGGTTCCGTCTACACGGACATACAGTTTCTGTGTGCCCGAAGAGGACATAGTGTGGACAAGCCTTCAAAAGCTTGTTCCGTCTCAACGGACCGGGGCAACCGTGAGTGAAAGTCCCCAAGATGGTACAATTCTATTCACTTGACAGTGATGAAGAACCGGCCGGACAATTAGCACTGCCAGATCCGAATACCGCCTACGCGGCAACGGAAACATCGACTGGTGCACTTAGAATGACACCCAAAATCCCGCCTACCTTCGATGGTACCTCTAGTTGGTTCGAATACGAGGATTTGATAGAGGATTGGCTCGGGATAACCACCTTGAATGCGGACAAGATAGGGCCTTCCCTTAAAAACGCATTAATTGGACCAGCTGTCTTCTACAAGAATCTCTTTGACAACGCAGTCCTGCGAGATCCAAACCGAGGACTGAATCATTTCAAGGAGACCATGCGTCCATACTTTGTGAAGGGCAAGTCCCACGTGTTCATGTACCGCTTTTTGCAGGTGTACAGGACTTACAGGGGGTCAAGTGAGATGGTGCACTGGATCGGACGGTTTGAGATAAACATGAAACGGCTCAGAGTAGCATGGAATGATCTCTACGAACGTGTAGTTCCTCAGGTGAATGAAATCGAGTTCGTTAGAGACCATGTTGCACAAGCTGATGCCGACTTCTTGGCTGCCATTCAAGAGATCGGAGAACTGCTGCTGAGAGACTCCGTGAGCAGATCATTGCATTGTATCGGCAACAACATGATGATCAGTTCCCTTTGAACGACAACTTGATTGCGCTTACCTTTTTGGTACAAGCTGATCTTAGCGAGGCCCAACGAGAGAGGTTTGTCAGCTCCATGTCTTTGAGACAGGTAGCAATGAATGAATACACATACCAACTCGTAAAGCAGTTATTCCTCGAATTGTTCTGCAGCACAAGAACAGGAGTAGCAGATCCTTCTCTCTTCATGGACTCTTCATACCTTGTCGGTATGGCTCAAGATTTAGCGTAGCCTGCGCTCGAGAAAACAACTGTCTCAGCCGTTGCCTGCAGTGTGTTTGGGACCAGATCTTACGGTGTTAGATCAGGGAACCTTTAAGGGGAATTAACCCTCACCCCCCACCCCACCCCATCCCACCCCATCCCCCACCTGAGTGCAGTAGCCATGACCTCCGATCATCATCCCACTTTTGGGATCATCGAAGTCTCGTTCGCGGCAGCCTTCGACGCCACGCGTCCAAACCATGGAGAACAGCAGCAGGGGAACACCGCAGCCCGAGGGGTTGAAGAAGAGGTCCCGGTAGGGCCTTGGCGCCGAGGTTGGGGAAGGCCATGGGGGACAGGTGTGATCACTAGGGTGGGTGATAGGCACGTTGGGCAAGGCCATGGGGTGGGTGATCACCAGGATGGGTGACAGGTGGTGCTGAGCTTGGGGAACTTGGATGATCATTGCATTTTTTTGGTGAGTCATCACCGGTGGTTGGTTTATGATGGACTTGGATGATCATCCCGGGGTTCGTAACTGGTAACCCGGGTTAGTAACTACCCTTTTTGCGGGTGATTCACCATCTACAAGTGGCTAAACTGATCATGGTGACGTTCACCACTTACTAAGTGGGACGACCATCCCAGAAGGCCAGGGGGGACAGGTGATCACCGCAGCCATGGACAAATCCCCAATCTATATCTAGATCTATAACCTATATTCATTTCTATGTAAAAACATCTATCTCTAAGTCGAAATCTATCTATACAAATCTCCATCCATCCACAAATCAAATATCAATATCTACATCTATATCTATATGGATGTGGGTCAGTTCACCCTTAGTCCCCCTGGTTCCCCATCATTAACCAGGCTGGTTTCCCTTTAAAATGGTTGCTTATTATACCCCATGAAATTGGTTGGTGAACTGCTTGACCCGCAGCCATATAGTTGGCATATATCCCTTATAGTTGTTAGTTATCTTCCCCTAGTATCAACCATTAACCAGCTAGAAATCACCATTAGTTGGTTGGTGAACTGCTTGACCCATAGACATGTGAGGTCCCCACAGGCTGGTACCCCCTAGTTATGAGTTGGTGTATCAGCTTCCCAAGTATACTTATATCCTCTTTAACGGTAGTTACTCCAGTTATCACCTATGTTTGGTTAAACAAATCTCCCCAAAGAAACGGTCACACATCGCCCCAGCTGCACAGCTGCCTCTGTCCCAAGTGATATCTCAGCTGGTCGTAGGACGTGAACAGCGCCGGCTGCAAACAACGCAGCTGCGACCTGGGCGCCACTGATGGTGGGTGGGCATGGCGACCAAATCCCACGTTCCCATGGGGGATTTGGGTGAATTTTTGTGCAGACAGGGTGCATATAGGGTGCATATATGTGCTTCAAAATCCTTTTATGTGCATATCTGGGCGTTTCTCAAAATATTTGGGTAATCATCCTTCGCAAGCCATTTATAGTAACCAGCCATTAGAAGCCATGTCTGGGGGATTTGCGTGCATATTTATGCACAGGGGAGGTTCTCAAGCCATAGGGAACCCCAAGAACTAATTGGTTTAGCATTGCAAATGATTGATATCAAGGATGATTTCGGGGTACCCCTATTTTGAGAAGCACCCATAGATGTGATTGCAGCAAAAGGGATAAGTTGCTTTACAATCTCAGGCTGTTCAGAGTTCATTTGCAACCTTTCAGCTTGCATATCATGTGCATCTTCGTGTGGGTGCACGTGCGAAGCGCAAATTCAACGAAGCTAACTCCCGTAGAACTATAGGCATTTATCATTTGTAGCAAATTGTCTGCATGCATCTGCAAAAACGAGAATATGAATCTGTAGTGTAGATCTATAGATAAAAATTATCTAGGAACATGTTGGATCTCAAATCTGGCAGCAGTTCCACTATACTCCTCACTTAAAGGCTTGAGCAACTGGGACCAATGATTAAGCAGAAAGAAAGGGAAACCCCATTTTACCTGGTTACATAGCGGTTCATGATGGTCCTCGTGCTTAAGGATGCCAGTGATGATGCCTGCTATTGGCTGACCACTACTTAATCATGGTTCAACACAGCTATCTTATCTTAATTAAGCTCAACCAAGATGGGCTAACTATTGATTAATCATGGTTGACTAACTATTGCTTAGTCATTGAATCATGGTAATGAAAAAACTGTACATGACTGGTTTCCGACCAGAATGGTACCCCCCGGGTTAGTAAACCTACGGTTTATCAATCCAGGGTTCACATTACATGATTAAATGATGATTCACTGATAGTGGATCGTGATTGATGGTCAGCAACCATTGATACGAGTGATAAATTCACAGAAACAAAAGCCATCAATGGTTACCTTCCGGTAGATTAACATGACAATGGAGAAGCAGCATCACGTCTTTTACGAAAACCTGGGAAACCGCTCATAAACGTGTGATTTCCCATTGTCAGACTAGTTTACCACGGGGTAGCTGCTATCCTGGTGAGTCATTTCCCCTAAGTGGCTACTCAGATACTTGGGCCGAACAAAAACCACACGGTAGCAGGAAGGGCTGCAGCCTATGATATTCACATACCAATGGAGGAACCATCCATCAGAGTTTCGGTTGAGGGATGGATCGCTCTCGGGTTGCCAACAGCATACCAAGCTGACACAAGCACACCCAATGGTATCCACAAACCACCAATCAACTGAAGAATGGATGGTTGAAACCATTGAGAGTGTATAAGCACCAAACTAGCCATGACCTATTGGGAATTTGTTCAAAACAGCATAAGAGTATTGAAACCCCACATATCATCCACAAAACACCATAGGTTGACTGCCGGGCCTACCAAACTTTAACCAACCTCAGCCAACCAAGCAGAAATGGCAGTGGGTCAAAACCTTTAGTCCCCCTGGTTCCCCTATCATTGGCCATTGTTTTCCTTTTTTGTTGGTGATTGTTCCCCATTAGTTGGTTGATTAATCTTGACCCAGCTCGCCATATAGAAACCCACCATTATCGAAGTGTACAGGCTCTGAGTTTCGCACCCACTCAGCACACAAGCCGTGGAGGAGCTGGGGACAAGCACAATTGCCTGGCGCCATCTGCTGGAAACTGGGAGGATTGTTTGCTGGTCGGTGTTTTCAATCCCTGTTAAACAATCCTCCCATTTGTCTATAGTTAATGTGTTTTTTTTCCCGTGAACTATTAACAAGTTGGGGAAATATTTGTCAACCAACCATTTGTTAATACTTACTGGGAAAAACAAACGAAGGTTCGAAAGCACCAGCCAATTAAGGATTACATGGTGTCTTTTAAGACGCTCGTATAGTGAGTATTGATGGTTACACTAGTTGAATGATGAATCCTAAAACTAATGACTGGTGGTTAGATTAACTAGTAAGTAATATTTACAATGTTGAGTGAATAATTAGAATGGTGAAATGGTGCTTGATCTCTGGTTCATGATGGAAGGAAATTGTTGATCAGACTTAATTGTGGATAGTTGATGGTTGAGGCTATGCCTGACTTAGTGCGTAATCAATGTTGTTGACATGGCATCAATTAGGGTTGACATTGGTCATACGTATCGTTACAATCATGGTCCATCAGTGCTGGCAAACATGGGCTGTGGGTTACGTGGAAAACCGATGATGGTGTGCCTGTTGAAGCTGGTGATGACTTCCAACTACCAGTCGTGAGAATCAATGATGTTAATTAATCATCTTATCGCTGCAAATGACATGGTTCGTGGTAGTAGTGTGAACACTCTGGTAGTTATTGAATATGGTTGGCAATGATCATTGCTTGGGTATGACATGGTGAATAATGGTGAGCTCATGATTTGTTTTAATCATGCTAAAGGTTCATATTCACAACCAATAAATGAAAGGTGGTGAGCAAATGCATACTAATTAATCATGGTCGGTGCAGTCGCCCACTTCATTCAAATTCAAGGATGGTCAGTGATGGTCATTGCTAGGATCATCGTCGCTGATAGTCCATGATGGATGATACTTACGAGAAACGTACTGATTGTTGAGCTGCTGACGACGTGGATGGTTAATGCTTACGATGTTCACTGCTTGTGAACCATAATTTACAACAACTACCCTGTAGGAAACTAAAATGGTTGCGCTAAAAAACACTTGTCTTACTGGCTAGACCAGCTATAAATGGTGGATTTGCCGCACATCCGGGGTTGTTTACCAGAATGTAATCATCACTGAAGAGGCAAGTATCAACCATTAAGCGCTAGAAATGACTACTTGATAGCGATTTAATCATCACTACAAGGTGGGCCTCCAATCACTAATAAATTGTTTTTTAAAACTAACTCAACTCCGGCCAACTACCTGTAACCCAACTTATAACTGTTGGGGGCCTACCTTGTAGAGACTTGCTATGTTTGCACTGCTGATGTTCGTGCACGCTGTAGCAAGATGAACTCCGCCATCTTTGCAGGGTACCCAGCTTACCTAGCCGCATAGAAATCACCGGGTGTCACTAAGCATGGTTGAAACAAACCTACAATACATCCATGCCCAGTTGGCAACCAAACAGCTCCTAGGGAAAACTCATGAAGAAAATCCAACATTACAACCCTCTGCCGAAAATGCAAACATTTACCCATGCAACTTTTAAAACTAAGCCTGAAATCTCAAAATGGGGACATTTAACACAAGTTATTGAAACATCCATAGCAGGTGATACTCCAGAATCATCGTCAAGTGGACACATCAGGCACTACTCGGGGATGCTTTTCCACAACCACCACTAGTTCAGCTATGCTTATTGTAATGACTTGAAAACATATCCCAGGAGTACCTGTCAATCATTGATCATACAATAAGCATACCTACTAATTCTTACTTGCTAGTTGGTTCCTATCCTTATGCTCGTGAGCAGGTTTGGCCACCAGTCGTGCTGTTGTCTTTATAAATTTGCGGGGCCTTTTGGATGTGCAGCTGAGGTTTATACGCGTAGTCATTGGTTATCGGCCCTCAAACCTAGCTTATAACCCCTACAACCGTGGTTAGTTCCATGGATAGTAAGGGGGGATGCGCATCCCAGTGAGCGGTAACTTCGGGATCCAGCTCCAGTTCCAGCTCGTCCAAAGGCAGCCGCGCCCATGGGATCCAGTTAGTGACTACCACATGGTAAATGATTGAAAGATTCATCCACAGAAAAAATCGTCTGATTGGATCAGATCTGGAAATCACTTACCATCATTAACCCGGGGTCCAGGAAAGAGGTCCCGGGCGTTCAAATGGCCCCAGACCATCTCACAAGCAGCAGCCTTTGGCGCTGCCACCATCGTCACATCTGCTGGACTTGGCGAGGGAGCCATCTCAACACCAGTGGCCGATGGCGCTACCATCACCACATCTGTTGGACTCGGCAAAGGAACCATCTCAGCACCAACAGCCTGCGGCGTTGCCACTGTCGTCACGGGCGCGCTTGCCCATCCTCCCCCCACTCAGCCTCCTGGACCTGGAATTCCGAGTTGCGCGTGCCGCGCTTCCAGCAACACTCCCGCTCGGTGGAGTTCTCTTGGCCGCAAACCTTTCTACTGGTATGCAGCAGGCAGCTGATCCACTTTTTCAAGCAGATCAGCTGCCTTTGGTTACTGTGGATCAGAGCTTTGTAAGCCCAGAACCACTGCCTCCAATTAGGAGGAAGCATTGCTACAGCTGTCGCCCCGACAATGCCAGACGTCGGCGTGCTCCATTGTGAAGGCGAAGTGGCTTCAGCCCCTGTCATGGCGGACCCTCACGACTGGACGGTCAACCGGGCCAGCGCATCCGTCCCTGTGGTTTATGGAATCGGAGGCAAGCAGTCGATCAGTCGCCTCCCCTCTGGGGGCAGCCTATGGAAAGGAAGCTCTTCCAAACTTGGTCTTTGGCCTTCTACCTCTTCCTCTGCCCTCTGGTCGCCTCCTAGCTTGCACAACATAAATTCTGTGAACACCCTTGGGAATGCTCCTCCGCCCATGTCAGGGCACAGTTCTGCTTCGAACCTCTGGAACCAGGGAATTTCCGGGCCGCTTTCAACTCACGGATTGGGCCGTGAAGTGGGTTTTGGCTCCTTCTGGTCCCGTGCCTGCTCCGAGCAAACAAGCATCTGCGGCAATCCCAACAATACCAGCTATCAAACCACCTTATCAGTTTAGCTGTGGGTGTTTCTCAGAATAGGGGTACCCCAAAATCATCCAGTAAACCACTTAATATCTATAGTAAAAACGAACCATTGTTGGGGTCCCCTATTAGCATCTATTGGCATCCCAGAACCAAATGAATCCAACTGTTGACATGTTCACCGTGCCATTCTTGGCTATACTTCTGACCTTGCTGTAGAAACCGTTGGCTCATAGGGCTGGATGTGCAGCTGCAGTAGTTTTCCCTCGGGTGAAGTGAGCCATGTTTCAGGTCGCTGGAAAAAGCATGTAACGAATCATGGTGAATGTCACAAGCTACTGGACATGCCAACTTCCAAGTAAGGGAAGGTAGAAACAAAGCAAATAATGAATTGACCAATTAATGAGTAATTAACAAGTTTGATGAATCATATATTAATAAGCAGCAATTCACCAACTTTGATGATACGTGGTGAAACTAAACCATAGGTTATATCTGTTTAGCTTCACCACTTCTATGCGGGCAAACGGCCAGTGGATCTCCCATTGCTATCGCCCGTGACCCCCCTTGAACCCCCCGGCAGCGGAGGTTTCACACCCAGCAGCACCTTCTTGTTGTCTCCCACGTTCCGAAAGAGCACCTGCGCCCACAGCAGCTGGGTAGCCCAGCTTGGTCACAGGTAATTCTAAGAATTTAATTTTGGAACAATTATGATAAACTAATTAATTATCCTCAATTGCTTGTTTTGAAATCTGTATCTGGTTCCGAATTGGTTGCACTGCTCTAGTGGTATCAGGCATCAAACATTAAAAAATAGCGTCAACACCGGCTTTGATCACTGCCATTCTGAACCATCATCAATATCTAGCAAACAATTATTAGCCATCCACCATCCACCATCCACCATCACCATCGCCATCACCATCACCATCACCATCACCATCGCCATCGCCATCGCCATCGCCATCATCATCATCATCATCATCATCATCATCATCATCATCATCATCATCATCATCATCATCATCATCATCGTCATCGTCATCATCATCATCATCATCATCATCATCATCATCATCATCATCATCATCATCATCCACCATGAACCTTCATTCATGATCATTAAATATCATGAGCCACCACTTCCAATAACGAACCTACACTCACAGCTGCTGAACATTACTAAATTAGTGGTTAAGAATGGCAGTAAACTTGTCCAATCATTGTCAGCCGTTGTTCATCAACCACAAATAATCAAACACCATTGACTGCAGCCTCACCATCAATTTAACCATCAACAGCCAATGTCTTTACTCATCCTGAAGCATCATGAACCACTAGCTACCATCATCCACTAACCATTTTTAAGTTCAAATAAGTACCAATTCACCATGAATTGTCGACCAATAAACCATGAATGATCCACTAATTGTGAGCCATCAACTTAACCGTCAATCACCCACCATCAGCCACCGGTCATTATTCATCAACTAATGGCCACCTCAAACTGACCATTACAAAACAGTGATTCATCACTTCTCAAAAATTTGATGGTATATGATTAGCTTGACGACGATTAGTTAGATTTGATTAATGGTGAATGGTGGTCACCAATCAATAACTGGTACCGAATCACTGGTAATGTCAATTTGATGGTAAATTGGTCAGTGATTCATGACTGTCTCTGATAACCACCATTATATAACTTAGCCATTGATCAACAACCAGTTTTAGACTAGTCTAATCACGTTTTGATCATCAACCGTTATTCAACCATCAACTAGCTATCAACTTAACCATCAATCAGCCACCGTAGTTAAATGACCTATCTTAGTCAACCTATAACTGGGGGGGGGTCACCTTGTAACCACCAACTCCACCATCCATTCACTCAGTGGTGATCAACCACCCACAAGGTGGGCCCCCAAACGTTATAACTTGGTTTGTTTTCGGCCATTTAACAAGCTAGTTATATCTATCGCAACTGGTAGTTACCCTAATGAACTAACCCTAACGGCTATAGCTGCCCACATTGTAAGCATCAGCAAAACCTCTCCAGCAGACCGCTCCACCCGTGCCTCCGCCAACGCGTCCATCAAGGCTTCTTCCCTCAAACGTTCGTCCACCTGATGGCGTTGTCGTTGCTGCAGCTGGATGTGCAGCAGGGTGGGCCCCAGTGAAGCTATGGGTAGTCCCTATAAGGGAGCTGAAGTTAAGCCCAGCTAGTAACCTTGGTGAAGCCCCGAACCACAGTTGTTGAAGGTTTGGCGATGTTTCGTTATGGCAGTCTAACGGATGGTTGGTAAACGGTCAACCAGCAATGACCTGGGTAGAAACGTCGAGGATGATGGTAGGGGTGAATATTGGGTGTAATCGTGTTGGCAAAGAAGGTTAGTTCGGCGTATGGTTTCAAACGGTTCAGCGGCTGTCATACCCAAAAGGCCAAGGAATCTCTAACCACTGAAAAACTAAACCTACACTTGATCACTAAATCAACTACACTTAATCATTAAAAACTACACTTACTTTCGGTTCTTAACCACTCAAAAACCCACGATCTGCCTCCCTAAACGCTACACCACATGGTGTGAATCCAACCATTACCCTTGAGGCCATGAACCTCGTCCCGCTGTTCACATCCCAGGTCCAGACTAGTCGAACTGTTGCGACATGTGTCATCCTACCTCTGGCGGATGGTACGACCCAGCTGTACACACAAGGACAAGCAGCCTTAAAGTCACAACAAGCATCCTGGCTTGTCATGGTCACATAGTTTGAGTATCCCCTATCGACATCCATTATTGACCATCATCCCATCTTTCAATATCATCGCCAAGCCATGATTCACCAGTATAGTAAAGACCCATCATCAACCAATTTCACCTAGCCATCCTTCAGCCACAGACCATCAACTAACCATCCTAAAACCTCACAAACCATCATCTAACCACCTTCAAGCATCCGTCAACCGTCAAGTCAATCCATCAACCAGTCACTAATCATCATTAACCATCAACCAAACCATCCATTTACCAGCCCTTAACCATCAAATCAACAAATCAACCATTGTTTTGAACCGTTACTCAACCATGAAATCAACCCAAATCCACAGCATCAATGCACCATGATGAAATCTTACTAAATCATAATAACCATCAACTAAACCATCAATTCACCAACACTTCAACATGATTTCATCTATGGGTCAAAACCCTTAGTCCCTTGGCTCATTAACTAGTTTCTTTTCCCTATAGTTTTTGGTTGGTGAACTTATCCCCAATTATTAATGGTTAACTGCTTGACCCATAGCCATAGTTCAATCTAGCCATCCTTCTTGTGGCTATATCCTATATTAATCATTTGCTTTTTAACCGTTATTTTAGACCATTACCTTAACAATTACATTAACTACATAGCTAGTAACCATGATATAAGCTGGTACAACTATTAACCAATATTTTATGGTAACCGTTATATAAAGGATGGGTAGACTACATCATCATCATAAAATGGTTAATAATGAAACCATCCTCTGTATATTAAAAAACGGTAGATAAACATGGTCCACCCATCATATCTATTATCCATAATATTAGCTTTAGCTATATGGCTTTGAGTCAAAACCCTGCACCCCTGGTTCCCCTTTCATTAGCCATTGTTTTCCCTGTTATTGGTTGGTTATTATCCCCCAATACTGGTTGGTTAATATTGACCCATAGCCATATATAGCTGGTCTATCCCCTATAATTGAGCATTAACCATGGTTTTCCTCTTATGATTGTTGGTTACTATCCCCCATTATTGTTGGTTAATATTGACCCGCAGCCATGTCATGGTCTACCCATCGGTTGTGTAAAGTTTCACTGTTCTTTGTCACTGATTGTATTCCCAATTGTTCCCTGCACGCGCTTGTACTCTGTCTTTTTGTCTGGCCTTGAATTGTCAAATAGCTCAAGGCCTGGAAGGCCACGAAGTGTGCCAATCCTTGTGCCCCAGCGTGGTACATGGCTTGTTGGAAAGCCGTGTGGATGGGATTGTTCTCCCCCGAAGCCAATGCCTTTGCAGCATTGATTGGGGTCCCGTAGACCCACGCGTACCCTTTGTCGTGCGTGTGCCTCTCGAAGAGGTTCGTCACATCATAATTGGCGACATGTGCCACCAAGAGGTTGTTCCTCTCAAAACTGCTGAAATTGTACTGGTCACCAGCCAGCATTTGTGCATACTGCACGGGGTGACCTCGTTGAAAGTTGTTCACAGCCTTTTGTGAGGCATGTGAGCTCCAGTTGTAGAAGCCGAAGGTGACTCCCACGCTGCACGCACTTGTACTCTGTCTTTTTGTCTGACCTTGAATTGTCAAACGGCTCAAGGCCTGGAAGGCCACGAAGTGTAATGTACATGTTGTGCATGTCTTGTACAGCTGCACCATTGTAGATACTTGTCCCTGCGGTGCGGTGCGGTGCGCACCTTCTTACGCAGAAAAGTTTCAACGTAGCTCCCAGAGGGATTCGAAGGCCCTGGGCCTGGGCAAACCTGAACACGCTATCGTTGCAATTCCGCAGGCAGAAGCTGTAATCCGTCAATCATATCCCAAAAACATTAAAAACCTAAGTTAGTGGGTATAAGCTATCCAGTTGTATATTAACCCTTTGGCGCCATCCTTCCCCCAGTACCTCCAGCAGCGCCGCCGGGCTCGGCGCGCGTAAATGCAGCGCGCGGATCAGGAAGGCTTGGACCACTGCGAGGACGCCGCAGGGGCCTGGCTGCGCAAGCGGTGGGGCACCGTGGGGGGCCCAGGGCCATAGGGACCCAAGGGGGACCCGTGGTAGCCAAGGATGTTGCTGGTTGAGATGGTTGAGATGATTGAGATGGTTGATCCGGCTGGTGGATGGTTGATGGTTTGAGTTGATGCTTGATGGTATGGTTAGTTGATTAGATTGATGGTTACGAAGGTTCTATGATGGTTAGTTGATCATTGGTTAGATGGTATTGGGGATGAATCGATGGATAACTAAGGGTGGATGATGGTTAGTTGGTTGCTTGGATGAAAGTTTAAAGTTGCTTTATGAGCAGAGTGAGGGTGAAATTCATGGTCCGTTGATGGATGATAAAGGTGATGTTGATGGTTGAAGAAGTGTCTTGCTGGCTGGTTGGTTGTTGGCTGGAATTTCTTGAGGCTGAGGTTGAAGCTGACGGCACTTGAAGCTGCTTGACATTGGTGCTTTCACCATGCCATTTGAACGGCCCTGATGACATGAATAATGATCAACCATGGTTAATCATCCAAAGCCCTTGCCATTGCACGGTGGCTTGTGGTTTTCCTACTCTTTAATTTCCACCAATATTCATCTACCATTTGATTTTACTCCTTGTAGCTCCTGGCACCGCTGCCCCTTTCAAGGAATGCATAGATAGTCCCCTTATTCAAAGTTCCCCCCTATCGTCTTCTCCATGCTAAGCCCTTATCCCTAAGGATAGTCTCATTCATACAAGGTGGGCCCCGCTGGTTATAACTTGGTTTATAAGGCCACTTAACTAGAGTTATATCTACCATAACTGGTAATTACCCTAGCTATAACCTAACTTATAGCTGGTGAGGGGCCCACCTTGTAGTTTCCCAAGGTTGATCCCATCCACAGTTTCCTCTAAGCAACTAAGTGGATGGGATCAACCTTGGCATTGGCCCACCTGGTTCGGTGCACCTGGCCTCCATTCACTTGTTGCAAGCCATACGGCTGGTAACCAGCCTGATGCTGACGGTGAAGTGATGCTTAAAAGGTGGTTACTGTAGTTGATGGTTTCAGGATGGTTGATGGTCAGGTGGTGGTTGCATGATGGTTGAATGATGGTGAATAATGATGACACTGTTATTCGTGATGTTGGTGCTGCATTGATGGTAGCAAAGTGTGGCTCAACGAACCACGGTGGATAAAAAGGGATAGTTCAAAACTTCGTCATTACCATATTGATGGTTATTGTTGCTTATTCTTCCATTCTTAATTAGCCCTTTTTACTTCGTGATAAAGCAGTACATTGACCAAGAAACAGCCATTAGTTCAGTTCATGTTTGTTGACCGACAAGCAGCTAATGTTCATTCATTCACTACCAACAAACAAACAGTAAATTGACCAACAAACCATATGAAGGTTTATTCCTGCCTATTCTTTCATTCTTAGCCCTTCTTAGTCGGTGATAAAGCAGTAAATTGACCAACAAACAGCTTGTTAACCATCAATTTACTAATTAACAGGTACCAAAAATTTACTAAAAACACTCAGCTAGTTAACACTTAGCTAGTTAACAGTGCTTGTGAACCATCAATTTTTGAGTTAACCATCGCTAATACCCAAACTGAGGTCCCAAAAATGGTGGTGATCAGGCACCTCGAGCCGAACAACAAATAGCTGTGGTGAAGCATCTACTCTCAAGCTCTTTATGGCGCAAATGTTTGAACCATCTATTTGGTTCTCAAGCTATTTATTTATGGTTCTCAAGCTATTTATGGATAATTAAATAGTTTCTAAATAGTCTGTGAACCAAATATTTGCCAGCTAGTTGCCAGCTTATTTTTTGTGTACCAGCTATAAATCTGAACCAGCAAATGATTTGAAAATGGACAATTCTTCATTCAAAACTTGTATGCCCAGAAAAACTGGCCATAATTCGACGTTGGTTTCCAGAAGGTATCTAGGTGGGTTACACCCTTGATCAATCGGTTGCAACCATGGTTGCGTTCACCACTTTGATAGCAAAAATGATTGGGATATAACCCTACAAAAGTAATTGGGAAATAATAAGGTATATACTAAGGGAATACTAAGGCAATAATAGTAATTAAACCATCATTGGCATATAATAATTAGGTAGCAAAAAAAATTGGGAAATATGACCATGCATATGACCCCTACAAGGTACCTTTCACCCCCAAACTAACCATGGCCACGTTCACCACTCGCCATGGAAGATGGTCAGCCGTATCGGTGATGGATTCGATCGCCGCGGCTGGAGGCACTGATCTCCTCAGACCTTCTGGGGACCATTGATCAGCACAGGAAGTCTTAAGCATCGATCACCTCAAGTTATAAGGGCACTTCTAACAGGTATGACTAACTAACTAACTAACAAACTAATGAGTGGTTAGTGTAACTGATGTAACTGATGATCCCTGGGAAATCATTACCCTGTGGTCAAACAACATGGCTGGCTGGAAAATTCAACATAAATGGATGATTTCCCAGGGTTTTCCTAACAAAATGGTGGATTTTCCATTGCTATGTTAGTTTACCACAGGGTATCCAACCAGTGCTGAACATGTTTAACCATTCCTTAACCATTGGTTCCAATACATTATTCAAACATCAACTCACCATCAATAAGCCATTAGCCACTAATTGATAGAATCATCTCTGTATTATTCGCCATCATTAACGATCATTCGCCATCAGTTGCTATCCTAAATCATCATTAGCCAGCTGATCATAATCTATTGATACTGATGGTTCACCATCAATGGTCAACTGATCCATGCCGCTAGCTACTGACTTCGAAACTTCACCAAACAAGAGCGGATCTGAAACCCGGCGTCACTTTCTGGGAACATGCAACTCATGAAACACCGTCAGTTGGACAATCAATTAAAAACCCTCATTCCACCAGCAATCAATGGCGGTTAATGCATGAATCATTCGTTGGTTTCTCTGACAACCACCATTTACTCAACAAATTCACAACTCATGTGACTCACAACCAAAAACATTGTGGTTAACTGGACAATTAACATGCAACCATAGTTGAATGATGTTTAACGTTCATCATCATCATCATCATCTTCTTCATCATCATCAACCAGCAGGA
>VSDK01013404.1:428183-484394 GCA_009767595.1 Symbiodinium kawagutii
TTGTCGACGAGATTCAACTGCTTCTTTCCGTCTCGCTTCATTGCCGTTGCCAACTCGCTTTGCGAAGTGGCCAAAGATTGGATTGCAGGGCCCAACGTCTGGCTTGCCTGCTCCAATCCTGATAGTCTGCCCTCAAGTTGGGCATTTCTCTGTTGACTCTCTTGGAGTGCCGTACCCAACTGGTTTACTCTTTGGATCAGCTCTTGGAGTTGCTGTTCGGGGGTAGCCATCGGGTCACTTCCCTAAGGAGCCCTCTACCGGAGCCAGAGCTCCGCTACCACTTTCACAAATTATGCCCAGCAAATCGCTCCCACCATTTTACCTTGAGCCAAAAGTACAGCAACACTTGATGGTTGCCCTATGACCTTTATACAGGGGCTGATTTCTCAACAGAGATAATTTATAGTCATAAACCAACCATTGAACCAACCATTGAACCAACCATAAAACCAACCATTTAACCACCATTTAACGACCATATAACCACCATCTAACCACCATTTAACCACTATATAACCGCCAAATAACCACCTCTAATTAAGATGGTGATAAACTCGTGCCCCCATCCATCTTTGGGAAGGGGTGGAAGGCCAGGTGGACGGGTTGGGGGCATGCAAACAACAAGAAAGCAGACCGCGCGAACCCGCACTCCCCCCAGCCAGGAATGCGGAGACGCACCGCGACACACGCGAAACCGAACCCCAATCCGCCACTCAAAAGGGCCAGGGAAACAATCATACACCATTGTGCATGGACAAGTGAGAGAGTGAGACAGGTGAGACACAAGGGCAGCCGGGTTAGACTTTCATAGCTGCTCAGCCGCGCAGCGCTCTCAGGAAGTGGGCCCAGCAGGCTTTACGCACTCGAAGGGGAAGAGGGAAGGTGCATTGCGCATTTCGATCCTCACAAGACACCTCAAAGACACGTGGTCATGAAGGCCCCCCCCACCTCAGTGAGGGAACCGTTGGAGAGACCCCAGTGCTGTCGCTGTTTGAGACAGGCTCCGTGAAAGCCTCGTTGTAAGTCAATCGAAAAGCGTTCCTGCAGCTGTTGCCAGGTTTGGCCTGGGGGAAGGTTTTCCCCTCAGGGCCCTCGCCCTGCCCGGCGCCTCTGTACATCCCATCAGGCTTGCCTGCTCCACTCCCGGCGTACCTCCCCTCAGCATTGCTGGCCGGCTCCTCGGTCAGGGCCAATGCAAAATTGCACTGGCCCTCAAATTCCTTGTTCTTTATTTTCAGATGGGCATCCGTCCGCAAGTCCAGTCATGCACTTCACTTAGTGGGCCCCAACAGCCCAGGAACATCCAGGAACCATCACAGGTGCCCTGCGGGCCGCCGGTCGGGGTTTCTTGATTTCCTGCAGCAGCCGGCAGAAGCGTGGCCAGTGGCATCCCTCTTGTCTAGAGCTCGTGCCAGCTCGCAGAGTTCCTGGGGTTTCCCACGCTGATCTCAGCGGCGCTAATGCCTCGGTGGCTGAGCTCCAGGTCTTCCATGTCCACCTCTGACAAAGAGAGCGTGCGGACGTAGGTCCTGAGGGGGTATGCTAAGTCGCCATGGCCCCTAACCACCATTTTACCACCATTTATCCACCATTTAACCACCATATAACCAACATATAATCACCGTACAACCACCATATTAGTTCTCAATCATCCACTTCACCACCATATGGTCATAAATTCCATCCACTTTGAGAAGCCACCAGGCTTCGACGCCAAGGAACGAAGAAGAACCCTTGTCTCCAGGCTTCGGGCAGCTCGGGCGGTCCCACCTTGGGGTTGGAAGCGGTGCCCTGGCTGGGTCCCACCATGGCTGTGCAACGGTTGATTGGTAAGGATGGTTAAGGGTGGATGGTTAGGTGTATGGTTGGATGCTGGTTGATTGGTGAGATGGTGCAGTTGATGGGCGGTGATGTTTAGATGGTTGGATTGATGCTGGAGTTGATGGTTAACTCAAATTTATGATGGTAAGATATGGTCGATATGATCTGCTATCATACTGCTGAAGGCAGATCAAAATGGCCATGCAATAGTTCATAATGATGGCCAATTATAGTGGGTGAACGGTCGAACATGAGAATA
Organism: Symbiodinium kawagutii; assembly: GCA_009767595.1. NCBI lineage: Eukaryota > Dinophyceae > Suessiales > Symbiodiniaceae > Symbiodinium > Symbiodinium kawagutii. The sequence goes on from VSDK01013404.1 coordinate 430,264, forward strand.
GCGACGGGTCAGGGCATAGGATTGTTGGTCATGGCGGCCATGTTTTTTCAATGTTTCAATACTGGTGAAGAATGGTTGATGATGGCTAGAAAGCTGATTTCAATAATGGTGAGATTGGTGAGATATTGGTAGGAAAGTCTACCAATAAATATCATGAATACGCAAAGCTGAAACAATCGGAAAAATTATGGAAGAGTCCTTGTGGAGATTCTTGCGGTTATATTTTGTATTTTCCATTTGTGTCCCCTTTTCCCTTTTAAAGAAAGCGGACACAATCCATGGAGACCCCAATTTTTTATGTTTCTTATGTTAATTTCTTTATGATATGTTTCTTTGGAGACCAATGTTTGAATTTGTTCTTATGCTGACCCTTTTACATTGTTCGTTCACCTTTTGATTGAAATGATGTTTTGTTCAAACTTATTTCAATTGTTCCTTATTCTTGGCTACTTCACAGCGAGCTGCTAATCAACCGGTGCACCCTATGCGTTTGACAACATTTTCTTTTGGTGCTTACAAGGTCTTTTTTTGATTTTCTTCAAGATGCGGTTTCTTGGAATAGGTAACGCCCAAAAATGGTCAGGTTATTATTGAAATAGTCAATATTGGCAAAATATTGGATGGTTTGGGGGTACCCCTGTTTTGAGAAACCAGCATCTGCGGAATATTTGGGACTTGAACCCTGCATTCCGATTATTCCTCGGCCGCGACATGAGGGTCTGTGAGTGGTCGCTCTCTCGTCAGGGTTGCCTCGTACTCAGCTCTACACAGCCTCTTTTCCACTTAATACTAATAGGTAGCTTGGTAACTTATAGATCCCTTCCTAAAAAAATATCTTTAGTGGTATGGTAAATCAATCATATCCCAAAAACACAACAAAAACCTAAGAATTCGTGGGTAGTTCAGCCATCCAGTAATAGGTATTACTAATTAAGGATACTAACCAGCTGATGATCATTACTAATAGTCATTGTTCGCTGGTTAATGGCTACCCAGGATTAATAAACCCCTGGTTGATTAACTAGGGGGTATCCCCTAAAAGCCTTGGTTTTCCATTAAATTGGGCCCCCCCCTAGTTAATCAACCAGGGGTTTAGCTTCATCCTGGGTAGCCATTAACCAGTTATTAGGTCCCGTTCATAGGCCCCCAGTGGACTCAGGGTCCCGACAACGGACATCAAGGCATCGGCATCGGCAGGCGACAACGGTTCCTGCAGGTCACCATGGTCACGGCAGTTCCACGTGACCGTGATGACCTGTGGGACCTGACCAGCAATGGTCCAGAGTCATCCCAAGTTAGCTAACTTCCGTTGGTTCACTCAGGCAACTACTAGGCAAATAAGTTAGTTAACTTAGTTTAATGGAAATATTTATAGTTTCATGGCAAATGAAAGAGATATTTATAGTTAAATGGCCAATCTTAAACAACTAATAGCTAGGGGGTACCATTCTATTGTTGAATGGTCGCCAACCAAAAAAAAACTACCAGTGTAGTTTGACCTGTAACGGTACCAAAATGTACCAAGTACTGCGCTGAAATGCAAACCAGCAATGGTAGCTACGATATAGATGGTCAATCATGGCAATGGTTTGATGCAAACCACTAAACATAGGATATGGGTCACCGTTGAATGTGGTTGATTGACCACTGTCCTGTGACCAATTCACATGTTTTTTTGCGAATCAATATGTATCAGTATGAAACCAACAAAATGGTATGGCAGGTGATGACTCATTGTGATTGGCATGCTGACAAACTAAGCACTGCCATTGAAAGTCAATGATGGTTTGATGTTGGTTGGTCATGTTTCATGATTGTTGATGATGGTTGATGATGGGTGTTAATGATTGGTGGAAAACAACAACGGTTGGTAGTGGTTGGTAGTGGTGGGCAATGATGATTTTTTGTTAGAACAAATCATAGCAATGCTGAGTGAAATGACACATATGGGTGTTTCTCAAAATAGGGGTACCCTTAAATCATCCTTCATTAACCATTCATAGTATTAAACCAATCTTTTTTGGGGTCCCCTATTTTGAGAAACCATCATATTTACTGATGGTTGATGCTCGATGATGGTTGTAATTGATCCATGGCGCTTGGTGATGAGCCTCCGTGAAACATGACAATCATGGTGCCCTTGTGGTGCTTTAACGGCTGTGAACCAGTGATGGTTAGGGACATGGCCTGGTGATTCGTAAAAATGGAGGTGTCTCAAAATAGGGGACCCAAAAATGGTTGGTTTAATACTATAAATGGTTGATAAACTGGATGATTTGGCTGAGAAACCACCAAATAGTTTCCTTAATTCAGCCTGGCCAGGGTTGAATCACAGATCGGTTGAACCGTTGAGCCAGTGAAGCACGAGAGTCTGAATCTATTCCGCCCAGCGACTGTACAACCATACTAAATATCATCTAGTGATGCTTGTCTACCGCCATGCCTTTAATTCACCATGCAGGTTTCAAATTGGTTTCCAAACAAATTCCCATGGTTCCTTTTACCTTGTCAGAACAGGGTGGTGAAGCAATATCGACACTTGCATTCTTGTTGCGGTATCAACCCTGAAGCCTATAATGATTTTCATTTAACCATTGGGTAGCCATCAACTGCACCACCTCAACCAACCTCAACTAATCTACACCATCAATTTACCACTATGTAACCATTTAGCCATCAAATGCCACCATTCAGCCATGAAATGCGACCATTTCACCATCAACCAACCAACCTGAACCAACCTCAACCAGCCTGAACCGACCTCAACAGACCTCAACCACCCCACGTCCCGTTCCCCCCGGCGGTCCCCAAGTCGTGGCGGCGCAGGACCATCGCTGGTGCCTCCCACATCTCGGCCTTGGAAGGGTGACCATGGTTGCTATGCAAAACACAAGCAGCAACAGTGGATGAATGATCAATGGTTAATGGTTATCCATTACTAGGTATATGGTTAACCAGCTGGTAATGACCAGCTATATAGTTAATATATGGTAGTTAATTATGTTAATGGTCAATGGTAATAGTTGGTTGCTGGTAAAGGTCAATACCAGCTATATAACCAGCTATATATGGTAGTAGTAATTGTCAGTAATAACCAGCTATATAATGGTTACCATGAGCCTCTAAAACCATCATTTTTATAGGTTATAACCCACATTTGGGAGGGTAAAACCTACTTTCTTTAGGGTTTTGGTTGCTCAAGGTAATGATCAATGATATACCAGCTATATAATGATTAATCGTAATAGTTAATGGTTCATAGGGTATTTTTTTCAAAATAACTACTACCAGTTAACAATAGTTACGTAGTTAATGAGATCTAACCATCATGGTTAATATCATGATATTTTATATAGATTGATGGTTAATGAGTAATGAATGGTTCATAGGGAATAATGAAGGATAATCTTCAACAATGATGGTGAAAAAAATGTATATGGCTATGGTTAATGATGAGCTTCTCGTATTTTTTTGAAATAATTACTACCAATGGGGTATCGAACCAATGAATGATCGGTATAGAACCAATGGATGGATGATCAACGGTTACCATAGCTATGAGTCAATATCAATCATTCATAAAATAGGGATTCCAATGGTTGATAATAGGGATTCATAAGGGATAGTCACCAACAATGATGGTGAAAAAACTACTATAGATGGTTATGGGTCAATATTAACCAACAATAATTGGGGATAATAACCAACAATAATAGTGGGAAAACAATGCCTAATGATGGGGGAAGCAGGGGTACAGGGTTTTGACCCACTGCCATATCTTCCATAACCATGGTTAGTAACAACCAGAAGTGGACTATACCATCTTTAAGCGGGTTGTACATCTACTTTTGTCAGTATAGATAAACGGTATAGAACCAATGGATGCTGGATATGGCAGACGCAAGCTGGTCGGAATGCCTTCAGCTCCCATCTGATGACGTACAGGGCCTTCCCAACTTTCGCCAACTGGCCACCAAGCTGCCCGTAGAACCTCAACCAAGCAACAGAACCTTTCTGATTGCATAGGTAGGGGCCTCCTGCGGGGTATACCTATTCCTTCGTGATGCACCGTTTTATGTCAATCAAGCAGCACCAATGGGCGTTCACCCGCACTGGCCACCAAGTCAGTGCTTCTGGCCACTTCCGGCGCAGCACCTGTCGCAGCCTTGGCCGTCTGCTTTGCCACAGCCGGAGCCAACGGCAGGATCCCTGGCCGCACTGAGCACCCCCGAAGAATTCGAAGCAGCTGAAGCCTCTGCAGTTCTCCTCCAAGAAGCTTCCTTGAGGAAATGCTGCGTCACCTCCTTAGGCAAGGGAACTGAAGCAGCCACCGATGAAGAAAGCTTTGGATTTTTCCTGCTCCTCAGTGCTCGTGCTTTGGTCCCAACCTCACAACTTTTGCTGGGCAGAGGGGCCCGCCCTTCCTTCACCAAGCACTGTGTTTCAGTACCCACACAAGCGACCATGGACTGCCCTGACCAGTTGGGCGATCTCTGATTGAACCATGCGGATGGTGACAGTGATGATGATGGTGACGATGATGACGATGATGGTGATGATGATGGTGATGATGGTGATGATGGTCGGGGAATGATTGATCATAAGGGGATATGACTATTCACAAGGGGGAATATTGGGGTTGTTGATGATGCTGGTTACGATGGTCGGGTAAGGCTGTAGTCTTTTTCTGAAAACATATCATCACCATTATAATGGCAACTGGCGATGCTGGGCAATATGTAATTAGAAGAAATAGTAGGTGAGAACACTAAATGGCTGTGGGTCAAAGCCCCTGATTCCCATATTAACCATTGGTTTCCCTGTTATTGTTGGTTATTACCCACTATTATTGGTTGGTTAATATTGACCCATAGCCAAATCTAGTGGTTATTGATGCTCCATGGTACTGGATCCTTTCATGGTGATGTTACTGGTGGTCAATGAATTTCAATGGATGCTTGGTATTGGTGGTGTTGATACTTGATAATGGTTGTCAACCAGCAAAGTTGCAAATGACTGCTGCTATACTTGGTAATTGACGATGGTCAATGATGATTGCTGGCGGTTGATGATGGTTATGCTGAACACTGCTTCATGAGCCACCTGGGTATATTCATCAACGGGTTTTGATCCTTCTCATCCAACAACCACGAAAATGAGTCACATGTCTGACGTTTCTGAGCTGGCAAGGACATCATGCACCATCATCAAAGTGGCTTTCATGATTATCCATGATGCAAGATGATGCAACATCTGTCTTCATCAACCATGTTTCTTTCACAATGATGCAATAAATACAAAAGAAGACCAGGGATGGTGTTAGATATCCCGAAAATCATCGGATGCACAACGATCGTCTGGTGTTAGATATCTTCCATCAACACCCAGCAATCCTTATTGGCCATGCTTAGTCAAACTTGTTCGTGGATCGCCATCCCCCCCTGATAAATTGAGCAACCATTTCAACGCCAGCTGCATCATGAATAAACCATTCTGGTTGTTAATCAACCGTCAATGAACCAACATGAACAAACCGAACCAACATGAAGAATCAGTTTAGATTAACCATCAACCAACTATGACTAATGTTTCTTAATCAACCAGTCATCAACCATCATCTATTCCCATCCTGAAACCATCTTGCTAACAATTTGTAAAAGCCCATCAACCATCAATAACCTTAACTAAACATAGGTTCACCATAGATCGATCATCAATAACCTCCACTAATCATGAAACCATCATCCATTCATCAACCATCATGAACCTATCTTACTAACCATTCATAAACCACATCATCATCAAGTATCAATAACCTCCACGAATCAACCATCATCAACCACCTCTTCATCGTTGTCTCACCAGCACCGGTCTTCCCCAGGTCTGAGTTCCCCTGACCAACTATCATTAACCAACCATCACCTATTCACCAACCATTAATCACCTCCACTAACCATAGCTTAACCATCAATAAGCTTCACTGACCATGAAACCATCATCCATTCATCAACCATCATCAACCAACCTTCAATCGTTGGCTCACCATCATTCACCAGCCACTTCTTCACCAGGTCAACGTCTTCCTGGGCTTCCCCCACTGGGCCCAAAGAAACGCCGCGGTTCGTCGTCCATGCTGGGGTGGGCTCTCAACAGCTGACGCAAGTGACGCGAAGTGATGGGATGACCTTGGGATTTCTGGGCTTGGACGTTGCTGATGTCAAGTTGAAGTTGTTGATTTTTCCAACTTGGAGCCACGAACGTTGCGGGAGTCCCGGTGCATCAGGTCAGTTGTTGGAGGGGTATCCCGCGCTACCCCTCGCATTTCGCAGCACGGACAGCCCTTGGCCGCTGTCACCCGCAAAAAATCGATCAATTCTTTTCAATCTGGCGATAGTCATTTGCCCTTCATCCAATGATTAAACTCATTTCGGTGAGATACAAGTGGCTCATCATGTATTGACCTCAAAGTTCCATAGTTTTCTTTCATAAATCTCGAATACATGTTTGATCTCATACCTTCCTAAACTCAAATCTAAAGGAAATGTTGGTTTCGAGCCATCATCACTATCGTTTTGCTGTGCACTCGGACGTGATGAATTCTGTAGTGTTGTTTGATTGCTGTGTAGCACTCTGGCGCCCTCCTTTTGGGTTGGCCAGGGTTTGCCCTCACGAAAGAACCATCAGCCCTCACCATAGTTGAACCTCAAAGCATTGCACTCTGGTAAACTGATTACTCATGGGTCTTCATGGTTATTTTTTCATGGTTAATTATTCATGGTTCTTCATGATTATTCATGGTTATTCATGGTTCTTCATGGTTATCAACTGCTTATCACCTGCTTCTTAACTGCTCTTGCTTATCCTCTCTTAAAACCAACCATGATCCTGATTACACACTGGTAAACTGATCTCGTTGCGCGCAACATCCACCACTTTACAGTGGTTTGCCTGCAACAAATGACTCATTTCGCTTCCATGGGACGGGTTACCTGAGGGAACCACGATTACTGAAGGCAATTCACCATCTACCCATGAACGGTTGGGGTTCTTGAGTATGAACGGTTCCCACTAGAAATGCCGTTGGCGAACTATCAAACGTTCTTGAACATGAAGCAAACCATCAATCAAGCGATCTTGACCATCTAATGGCCATCATTCACATCAACTAACCATCATTAACGTTCTTAATAAATCATAAATCAGCCATCAATGAACAGCTATTAAATGCTATTAACCATCATTACCGATCATTACCCATTATGAGGATAACTTGTTGTGGGCAGCACTAGCTTGGCCACCAGCACTGCGCCACCATCCACATGTCTTCGGGCAGCTTTTCGACTCATATCGTGACGCTTCATTAGCGACTTGAAACTGTGCAAACCGGGCCTCGATTTGATGCCGCAATGAAACTGGGAGGATGTTTGTGCAAATGTTCGTTGGATTTTTGCCAAATAAAGATGTGGGGTTAGGATGCACAAGGAATTTAATATATGGTGGTGGATAATGGTTGATCAATGGGGAACAATGGCCAATACGATAATAATGGATGAGAAACCAGCCCATGTCATGGATCTTTAGGCATGGGAGTAGCCCTCACACAAAACAAACGATTTGATGCTTGGCGAAGGCGCATGAACATGTGCCAATTTCTTGAACGTATACTCCCAGTTCGCAACAATGGCATGGTTGAGAATTGATGGCTGCAAAACCTATTTGCAATAGAAACATGGCCATGGCACGGCCTTGGTGGATTTTCCAAGTGTTTACTGGTCAGGGTAAATGATTGACAGCGCCCAGCGACCTGAGATCAACCAAATGTCTTGAGAAAACGATTGGTAAACTACATCGGTTAGTGGTTTCAACCCAGTTGAAAACTCTGCTTCTCAACCAACCAATCGTTTGTCAATACAAGTCAATCATACCACCAACTAGCGGCTGTTTACCCATTCTTGTTGGTTATCAATCTCCTATCACTAACCACTATTAATCCTCTAACCCCTTATGAAACTCTAATTTCCGGTCATTTTTCCCTACCCATGTAAACTACTGGTGGCCATTGACCACCCCGACCAGCTGCCAGGCGAATGCTCTGGCTGCTTGTGGCCTGAAAAGCCATGAGTTGAATGCATTCATTGCCAGCCACTGAAAGCCTAAAAACTCAACATGAAACGCCCTGTATAGCATCACTCTTACCTTTCTACAATCTAATCATCCCACTATCATGGCTGATCAATTCACTTAAAGTCATACTCACCATTATTGCATTTCAGAAAACTGCCAAAAACTGGTTAGCACTATTGTTAGCAATCATTGTTGATGCGAGAAATGTCAACTGCTTAATTGTAACATAGTGGTTACTGATTTGTCAAACTCCCAGAGTCCAGGAATTACATGTTGTTTCTGCTACAAAGCAATGAACAAAAAAACTCCGAATGTTGCTACATCTTTAAACTGCGGTTGACATGTTCAAACATGATTCATTTGGTCAACCACCATATTGTCACTGATATCATCGCACGACTAAGTACTACTGTTGTTCAAAACGTACCTCATATCAAACCCCAAAAATCCCAATACTGTTGCTCAACTGTAAATGGGCTCAGTATGGCTCCGGATCTCGGCACTGTCACTTATCGGGACCTCTGCACATGTCATTCATAATTTTGCAAATCCTATTAACCGAATATCATAGCAAAAGTTGGCTGATTATTTAAGATTATTTTGGATTATACATCAACTATACTACCAGTCATACTCTTAATCATCTATCAACAAGAAATATGAAAGTCCGAAAACACAAAAGACACCTTAACCACCAATCATAACCCATCACTTACCCATATTGTCCTACACCCTACTCAATGCAGCACTCCAACAAAATGGTGCTGGCTATGGAGCATTAATATTATCATAAGCAGTATTTATGAATCCATCTGTTTGATCATTGCATATTTCCTTGTGGGCGTTTAGACCTTGTATGATCATCATCATCCCCAGGTATTGGTGAAAATCAATCTATTTGAAACCACCAATCAGTTGAAATAATAATCATCATAACTGGTGGCAAACCACCACTATAAACACTATACCGCTATACCACTATATATTCATTTAAAACAATTCACAAACCGTGAAATCCGGCTCCACCACTCTTAAGCATGGTCAGCTATCATTGGGTGACAATACTCCTTGTAGCTCCTTAGCTCCCCCTTTGAAGGAATACCTGGATACCCCTGGTTCCCAACGGCTCCCTCCCAGCAGCCAGTTGACCCTCAATTCTTCAACTTTGAGCTTCCAAACCGCACAGCAGCAAATGCGACTGTTTACTCTTGACCTGGCAGCGCGGCAAAAACTATATTTGCCGGATTTTATCGGTCATAGTATTTACTTGGAGAAGTTGAATGATCAAATAAGAAAGGTTTAACACAGACATATCACCCCAGAGAATACAGTGTCTGGATCCTAATCCATGATCTTGGTTAATATTCCCACATTGAATCATTCTAGCTACCAGCGTCAGTCAGGATTTTATTGAAACATGTACAATGGCTCAAAGAGTTTGCCAATGACATCCAGTAACTGCCATGAAGTTTGACCGCAGGAGCGTCACCTTTTGGTCGTCAAGATCCCATTGTCTGCGGGCCAGGCACAGGCACTTCAATGCGTTTGCATTGGAACTACACACGGCTCGAGAGGTGCCTTCGCCGCCCCGAGTGGTGGAAAACCCACCACAGCGCGCCCAAACGCTGGTTTGGTGTGGCAATCGGCAAGATTGATCCTTAGAAAACCATGTATATGTTGTTTTCTCAAAAAACGGGTACCCCAAAGCCATGGTTGGTTTATAACTATGAACGATTGCTATTGGATGATTTGGGGGTACCCTATTTTGAAGAAACCATACCAAAGGGTACACTCATGATGTAGTCCCCCTTATGTCTAGCAATAAGTCATCGACGATATACTGTTCGCTCGCACAACCTACCCCAATATTTTCAGGTTATCAATGACAGTCATCGCTATGAATGACAACGGGCGGCGTAACACGCCACACTGAGGTCAAACAAGCAGGGTTTAAGGCGCTGCACACCTGATTCGCAGATTCTTCGCAAAGTGAAATCATCAACAATTGACCCAGTCGCAAAACCCACACTCGCTCTTTGTCCGCTTCCGGACCTCAGAATTGGTATAGTAACTTGGGGGTGCTACCACAGCTTGTAACTAGCCATCATAGAATCATAGATGTGCAAAATGCCTGTGACATCAGGCCAAATCATGTTGGAAGGGGCACCCGACTGGCTTGATTCACGCTGTGCGGATGTTGCTGCTGGTCACTTTGATAAAGCAAACAGGGTCCCCGCCCTTGGGCCGCAGGTGATTCCGGGAGCAAGTCAAAAGCCTGCATCTGCATGATGCCGCCGGTAAAGGTTCTTATGATGGATCACATTCCCCAAAAAAATGTCAACCAGGTTGACCGGTTCAAAGATTTGACTGTTCAACCAGGCTTTTGGCATAGTTTGTTTGCCAGCTCTTATTTGAAGATAGGGCTAAGAGTGTTCCGAGATGCGTAACCAGCTTCCCATGCTCCCATGGGAGATGGACTTTTCAAGCCGATCAGTGCTGGCCTCTTCGAGGACAGGTTTCACGATCTTGAAGAAAGACGAGGTCCCCATCCATTGGGCAAGTTCTGGGACGCAACCAAACCAAAGAGTTGGTGACGGCTGTATGGACTACAGCTATGATGGCATGATACCATTTATGGTTTCAACAAGTTCCCATCACCAGTTCACCAACTAAGCCATCCAATTTCTTCTCCAACAAGCGAAACCTGCTTGAGATATCTCCACTCAACCCAACACTGCCGCTTTGGGCAGGCCAGGAACCTTGTGCTGCGAGGCTCGCGGATTGAACCTCTATGCTGCTGTGACCTCACCAAGGGCATGTGCCTGGATGGATCAAACCCTGCTGTATCAATGCTTGCACAGTAAGCACTACTGAAAAATACAGGGCCACGCAGCCAAACGAACCGACCAAAGCCATGAGCCGAAAAAGGGAAACCATCACGGACAGAATAGAAACTTGCCACCCGTCCCACAATGGCCCTAGCCAGGCTGCAATCTCGACAAGCGATATCGACAAATTCTGCCTATACCCACAAACAAAGATCCCAGCAAGGACGAAAGGGGACAGCTGCCAGTGGACCCTTCGCTGCCAGGGCTGCATGGCCTTGACTCGTTCCACTTGCTCAGCATCCCTCAGATCGATGGGTGCCGGTGGTGCCGTCAGGATCCAACTTGCTTGTTGTTGGCCGGGTAGGGTGACGAATATGCTGAAAATGGCTCCACCCATCAAGTTCAGCACAGTAAAAAACCTGACAGCACTAACATCAAGGGTTAGCACCGCATAAACCTGTACAGTGGTGGCGAAGAGACTCTCAAATTTCTCGAGCTTCTAATGCTTCAGAAACTCCTCAGTGGCAAATCCCAGCTGGAGGCTCTCTGCTGCAGCGCGGGCCCCTTTCAACTGGAAAGGGTCGCAAGATGCTGTGAGAGACAAAAGCTGCCCACAAATCACATAGAGCGCGAAGTAAGGCTGTCCGTTGTGGAGAAATGTCAAGACTGAGAGGACATCCAGGGCTGGCTCCATCAGGGTGCCCAAGACTCCAAAGTACAAACTCCAGTTTGCCTTCCTAAACCCTGACCTCTCTCCTGAGCCTTCCGAAGTATCACATTCCAAAAACTTGCTGTAGCCCACCGACTCCTTCGGGCAGTGATTGACATAGAGCAAGCATAACAGTGTAAAAGCGCTGATGGAGCCATAAGCCAACGAGTACAAGTACATGAGCCACACATGCGGCATCCATTTCATTGCCCACGAAGCTGTTTCTACTTTCCAACAGGTTTTCAAAATGCGGACCTTAGACTGAGAAGTGTGATTCGTCATCATACTCATTGCGAAGTAGTGCAGCGGGCTGAAGGCATAAGCGAAAGCACTTCCTTGGCCCAAACTTTCCCTGCACCAACTGCGGCACTCATGCGCCACGGAGATGCTTGCAACTACATCAGTTTGGAGAATGCTGGAGCAGTTTGTTGGCATTGCAGAATTGTTATGCACCCGTTCTTTCAAGTTGGGAATGGCTAGTCCAGTATTTGAACTTACTTGTAGGAATGCACCATTGGTGATAAAGATAGTCCAGTTCACATCGATTGACAAAGTCGGCTCTTGTGGAACTAACGCATGGTCTAGCCCTCCGACACCTGGGCAGTGGTGAATTCAGCTGCGCCGGTGAAAACTTGGCAACAAATCAAGAAGAGTAGGACAATGCAAAATAGTGCGCAAAAAAAACACAGTCCGTATAACATCTTCATGCCCCATTCTCTGGCATTCATGGCTCCGACACTGCCGCTCCGAAGAGTCGCCACAACAAAGCACGGGAATGTCCCGTCTTCGCGCTTGAACAAACACCGTGCAGCCACCAACGGAACAACCAGCAGTCAAGCACCTGAGTGACAAATCAAACTACGAATCAACAATCCAACTAAGCACCTAATCAACACATCAACATTTTCGCCATGTCCCCTTCAACGCGGATACAGTAATACAATATCATTGAGTACTGGTTTTGATATCCCTCTTGCTGCTTACCTCGCCTCACCTCAAGTCACCGCCTTACCTCCTCTCCCCTCCCCTCCGCAACCCTCATCATCCTCATCAACATCATTGTCATTGTCATCATCATCATTTTCATGTCTGTCATCATCATCGTCATCATCATCATGATCATCATCATGATCATCATCATGATCATCATCATCATGATCATCATCGTCGTCGTCCTCCTCCTCCTCCTCATCATCATCATCATCATCATGATGATCATCATCATCATCATAATCATCATCATAGCCATCAACTCAATTGACAGGTTTCGCCGGTGATAGATTGGGCGCTTTGTGTGGCAGGTGCAGGATCAAGGTTACCTGCCTTGCATTCTACGTGGTATAGGTGTGGCCCTGGCTTCCCTCAGATGCGTTGCGGCACCTTAGATTCTAGATGCTTCGGCGACCTGAAGCATGCTTCCAGTGTGTCTTTGCGTACATCACCTGCGATTTTGGAAGCAAGTGCGGTAGTTTTTGCACGCTGGGCGCATTTTGTATGGCAAGCGTGGCACACCGAACGCCCGGATGTGTCTTCTGCTGGTGGTCTTTTGGTGTTTTCTATACGAGTAGATGCTGCTTTGGTGCTGGCTCTTTCTGCTGCTGGTAGGTTCCGGTGCATCTTCTCTTTTGGTGATTATTGATGATGTTTTGTCTTTGATGCAGCGCAAATGCTACTAGCATCTGTGAGGGATGAGGTGAGCACTACCCCTCCATTTTTGGATACCTGAATATGAACTATCAATCAAACATCACTAAACATCACTTAAGCGTGACTAACGACCAAGTACATAACCATGAACCATCAATTCAGAATCACTAAACACCACTGAAGCTTGACTAATCACCAGCTGACCACGAACCATCAACTATCCATCACTACATGATCACAAACCCTTGTTACCCATCCTGACGAAATGAACCTTGCGATCCTTGTACCTACAGTACATTTTCACAAGGCTTTTGATATGGCCATGGGTCAAAACCCTGTACCCCTTGGTACCCCTGGTGTAAGCAGGCTGTTTTCCCTATGAAATTGGTCGGTTAATGGCTTGACTCATAGCCATGTTGTTCATCCCTCACTGCCACCATTCTAACTCGATCACCTGGAAGCATCCGGCAATGTTCGAACAGCCTAAGCTTGCGGGCCAAAACCAAGGGATGAAAACCAGGCACATCTGTGGTTGGTTAACATAACAATTGTTATAGATTTATTCTTGTGACAATTAGTAATTGATCAAAAATGCTTGGTTAGTCAAACAATGGTCGGCTAATCAATGATTTGGTAAATCAACATTTATTAACCATTGGTTAATCAAACATGGTTGGTTGATCAATACCATTGATTAATCAAGCTCCAATTCGTCATTGGACAAAAAGGAATGATGGCGGATGATAAACTGGTTGCTTCCTTAGTGGTCCAATGGTCAATCAACGGTTTGGTTAATCAAAAAAAATATCAACCATTAGTTTATTGAACCGGACATAATTACCTGTTGGACTATCAACAGCAGGATGATTAATTTGTGGATAATCAATGGTTGAAAAAGCGATGAATGGTCTCTTGCTAAAAAACATATACGTATATATACATATATATGTATATATATATATATATATATATCTATTCTACTGTTTATTAATGGTTGATGATGCTGAGGTAATGCTTGATCAATGCTTTACCAATCGGTATAATTGCGAATCAGTGGCACATTGGCGGTCTTTTCTCAGTGCTTTATGAATTATTGTTCAATAATGTTCATTGATATATTATCTGATGGTAGATTAATGGTTTCTCAAAGATCAACGATTGTTAATGAATGGTTCTAATGATGTCATAACCGCTGAATGATGGTGAACCATGGTTCTTAATGGTGCATGGCGCTCAATGACAAACTAATGATTGGCAAATGATCATCACATGCATAAGAATACAGTGGCCGCAGAGTCAAGAACATTTGATACGAATAGCAACGGCCAAAACCAACTGATCGTTGATAAGCAAATCCAGCTTGCAAGTGTGGTTTCTTCCTGGAGCATGATGAGGTCATGCGCTTGCCTAAGACCTCTCATGGATGTTCAACGTTTAAGAACGCTGACAGTTTGATATTGATCGACAATGCTTAGTGAAATGTTTATAAGTTAATACAAATGAAACACAGGCATGGTTGTGATCATTAAACTGCATCAGCTGACCATCACTTACCATTAAATCATTCTTAATCTACCATGGTTGATCAAATGGTTGATCTGTTCATCAAACATCATGAAACCATCTTGCTAACAATTTATAAAGCCCATCAACCATCAATAACCTTCACTAAACATAGGTTCACCATAGATCGATCATCAATAACCTCCACTAATCATGAAACCATCATCCATTCATCAACCATCATGAACCTATCTTACTAACCATTCATAAACCACATCATCATCAAGTATCAATAACCTCCACGAATCAACCATCATCAACCACCTCTTCATCGTTGTCTCACCATCACCGGTCTTCCCCAGGTCTGAGTTCCCCTGACCAACTATCATTAACCAACCATCACCTATTCACCAACCATCAATCACCTCCACTAACCATAGCTTAACCATCAATAAGCTTCACTGACCATGAAACAACCATCCATTCATCAACCATCATCAACCAACCTTCAATCGTTGGCTCACCATCATTCACCAGCCACTTCTTCACCAGGTCAATGTCTTCCTGGGCTTCCCCCACTGGGTCCAAAGAAACGTCGCGGTTCGTCGTCCATGCCGGGGGTGGCTCTCAACAGCTGACGCAAGTGACGCGTGTCCCAAGTGATGGGATGACCTTGGGATTTCTGGGCTTGGAAGTTGCTGATGTCAAGTTGAAGTTGTTGATTTTTCCAACTTGGAGCCACAAATGTTGCGGGAGTCCCGGTGCATCAGGTCAGTTGTTGGAGGGGTATCCCGCGCTACCCCTCGCATTTCGCAGCACGGACAGCCCTTGGCCGCTGTCACCCGCAAAAAATCGATCAATTCTTTTCAATCTGGCGATAGTCATTTGAGCGATGTTCAAAACCTAATGACCACGGCTTTATACTGGCACACTGCTTTCGCGAACCCTTTCGCGAAGCTTTCGCGACTGCATGTTTGGCTTTCGCGGAAAGTAGTCTTTCATCAATTGCTTTTGCGGAGCTTTCGCCGTATTTCTCCGTATGCAGGTTTTAGCTTTCGCGCAGCTTTCGCGACGGAGCCAATCAATCAAGACTTCGCGCGGCTTTCGCCACACTTTCGCGATGCAGGTTTTAGCTTTCGCGCGCGCTTTGCAGTTTAAGCCCCTTTATAAACGAATACATGTGACTTTTGAACGCTGCTCATTTGCCCTTCATCCAATGATTAAACTCATTTCGGTGAGATACAAGTGGCTCATCATGTATTGACCTCAAAGTTGGATAGTTTTCTTTCGTAAATCTCGAATACATGCTTGATCTCATACCTTCACTCAAATCAGAAGGAAGTGTTGGTTTCCAGCCATCATCACTATCGTTTTACGGTGCACTCGGAAGTGATTGATCCTACAGTGTTGCTGGATTGCTGTGTAGCACTCTGACGCTCTCCTCATGCGTTGGCCAGGGTTTGCCCTCACGAAAAAAACATCAACCCTAACCATGGTTGAACCTTGAACCATTGCACTCTGGTAAACTGACATGGTTAAGTGGAAATCCACCACTTTGCAGTGGTTTGGCTGCAACAAATGACTTTTTTTTGCTGCCAGGGGACGGTTTACCTGAGGGAACCACGACTACTGAAGGCTATTCACCATCTACCCATGAACTGTTGGGTTCTTGAGTATGAACGGCTCCCACTAGAAATTAACCATTGGCGAATTATCGAACATTCTTATACATGAACCAAATCATCAATCAACCGATCTTGACCATCTAATGACCAGCATTAACATCAACCCTTAACTACTGCTGTTAATATCATCAATGAACAAAACATTTTTGTCCACTGAAATGATCATCATTCATATTGTCCAACCATCATCAACTATCATTAATCAGCCATGAATCAAACCAATCACCCGCTCTTAGCCATCACATAACCATCATTCACATCAACTGTTCCATCAACCATGAATTAACCATCAATGGAGAGTTTTTGAATGTTATTAGCCATCATCAACCATCATTGGTCATCATGAACCATTATCAACCATCATTCAACCATCATTAACCGTTATGAAAATAAAGTTGTTGGGCAGCACCAGCTACGCCACCAGCACTGTGCCACCATCCATATGTCTTTGAGGCAGCTTTTCGACTCATATCGTGACGGTTCATTGGCGACTTGAAACTGTGCAAACCGGACCTCGATGTGATGACGACATGGAAATGAGGCCCGATGTTTGTGCAAGTGTTCGTTGGATTTTGGCAACCAAAAATGTGAGGTTTGCATGTGGATATGTCAATCGTCAATGAATATTACTGGTCTATGAATACGAATGGTTTGTTGAGAATTTCATTGATTTTTTGCCAAATAAAGATGTGGGGTTTGGATTCACAAGGAACATATGGTGGATAACGGTTGATTAATGCGGAACAATGGTCATTGGATTTTTGCAACAAAACATGTCCGGTTTGGATGCATAAGCTGCATAATCAATGGGAAATAATGGTATAACATGGTGTGTTTCAATGGGCAACATGATCCTCACAACACATATGTGGTGGATAATGGCTGATAAATTTGAATCTTACTACATGTTTCATCTGCTATTGGTATCATTAAACATGATTGATCTGGTCAACCAACATATTGTCACTGCTATCATCACACGACTCAGACCTGTTATCGCACACAAAGTACTACCCTCAAACTAACAGCTTGACTCTGGCAGGTAGGGGTTGGATGTCCAGTTTCCGCACATGGGATGCCCTTCTGGGAGAGTCTAAATGAACATCCAAAATGCTCTTGATCAGCTGTTCACGGACTCATTTTCGGGAATCTTGACACTTGTCACTGTGGTAGTGAGGTCAATGAACTAGTGAGTATGAATTGTGATGATAGAATATGTGACCTTATTACCAAATACCAACAGTGGTACCAAGGTACTATAGTGTTTGATGATAGAACTATGAATTCATTGAGTAACTATGATAGCAATAGTTTACTAATAATACTGATTATGAGGATCAACCAATCAACCACCAGTTGTAGAACGATTGATATTGCAATCATGAACAGCAATCATCCAAATCCACAGAAAAATAAACATGATTTACGAGCATTTACTACCACTACCCATCAGGAACCCTTATTATCGTATACTTCAATCCAGCACTCCAACAGAGTGTGGTGGCTATGGATCATCATAACGGTATCACCAATGATAATATGTGAAATCATTCATGTTTTGGATTCATCACCACCAATGAACTGCTTGATCGTTGCATTTTCCCCGAACGAATACTCTTCAATTATCACATCCAGCACCGTTAACAACTGGTCAAGTAGATCATCACTCCCAGGTATAGCCAGGTATAGCTGAAATCAAACAAATTTGCGACTAATAATCTTAATGAATTCATGGCTGATGATTGGTCAGTTGACTTGATGGTCGATATGGGTCAAGTAAAGGCTTATCATGAGCGTGACCTGCAGTTGTTATCGCTGCAAGGAATCGATGAAGCATCATGGTGGCATCATCTACTTCGGTGGCACAAGCACCGAGTCGATGGCCATTCCCACTATGTACATGTTAATCATGTTTTATGAACAATATATATTGTAAGCTAAGAAGTTAATATTGCAAAATAAACAAGTTTTTTCCATATCTGGTTGGTGGTTGAAGCGCCCCTATGAAAACTATGCTCGTCAACCAACTAACCATTTGTTATGACTACGGAAAATAAAACATGTCAATCAAACCACCAACCAAATATGATTAGCATTTGTCATCACAACTAACAACTGCCGGTGATGGCACTCCTGGTAGCTCCGTTGGCTCCCCTTTGAAAGGGATAACACTGGATACCCCGAACGGCTTACTATCATTTTGACCCTGCACGCTTTTTGTGTAAATGAATTGCTATTAACAACCGACTAAGAGAGCAGTTAATTGATCATTGTGCTTACCCACTACCATATCGAAACAACAACATTAACAACACCCAACTATGAAAACCAATGATCACAAACAACGACCTAGTAATCATTGTTTAGCAATCATTAAATTAAGACCAATGATATCTATCATTACTTAGTACTTAAATGCTATAACTGACTGGTTGGTGGTTTCAACCCCTACAAAAAATACTAGTCAACCGACCATTTGGTAATGATTACGTTTGGGAAAACAAAACATGTCAATCAAACCACCAACCAGGCAAACCATGGATTAACACAAGGGCTGACCATCTTTCACCCACCAAGAGCTTGCTGGATCTCCCCTGTCTCCACCATCCGAGAAGCGAAAGAAACAGCGCCGTAAGACCTGCGACCTCCAGGGCTCATCACTGGTGGTTTAAATTTGCGTTGGTGATGGTTCGTGATGGCTGAATGGTAGTTGATGATGGTGGTTGATGATGGCGCTTGATGATGGTGCTGAATAAGGGTTGATGATGGTGGTGCTTGTTGATGGTGCTGAATGGTGCTTGATGATGCTTAAACTTAATGGCATGATTAAGTGGTGGTTGTCTTGTTGTGAATGACAGGTTTGTTGGTAATAGTTGTTGATCATGGCAAAGAAGGTGCCAAGCGAGCTGGCAATGGCAAACAATCGGCTGCCAATGGCTACTTAATACCGGATCACAATGGCGCATGGATGTAGATTCAGGTAGACAAATTAGTTTTTCATAGTTAAGATTGGTTCATGATAGGTTCAAAATGGGTAATCATGTCAAGTAATGATCAAGCAAGATCAAGCAAGTGTTCATTGAGTCGTTCATATAGTTGTTCATGATTGTCAATGTCCGAATTCGGGGGATTCAAGATGGCTGAAAGCGATGATTGGATGATCATGGAGCGGCAAGTAATGCTTGGGTGAAGGATTGGCTGATGGCGAATCGTGGTCAGTAGTATGATGGAGGGTTCTCAACGCACAGAAAACAAAGAACTGATAATAAATGTATAGCCTGATGAGGACGTGTTCGTTGACAAAAGCGCCTGTTGTTGCTATCATCCACAACAATGATTGACTGCAACGAACTCTTATGATGATTCGGTTAGAAGCATCAACGAGCAACAATAAGTGATGGGGAAAATGAATCACGCTTTCAATAGCAGCTCAATTACTTGCTAGGGGACAGTGAGCCACCCAGAAAGGGGACACACTTTCGTAGAGTAGGATATGCTCAAAAAAACATGGCGATGTTGAGGCCGTTTAGGCCTGGTGAAATCTGGTGAAATCTGGTGAGTGAGAAGGGATGAGATACAGCTGCACGTGGGGCATCAGCGATCATGATTGCACTGGTGCGATGCCAGTAGTGAACAAGATATGAGAACAACAACCAACAAATATCCTGAAGTGCATCGGATATCAATAGGGAGTGGTATTCCGGCTCAATGGCTTTCTGGATTTGTGAGGATAATGTTGCCTTACGATGCTACTGGTTACAACCAATAATCATAATCATACATGAGATGGGAAGAGATAACGATCCAAAAACCATCATATTAGCCGTAATGGACCATTGAAAAGGATTGTAGTTGGCTATTGCATAGGTGTTATTCAGAATACTTTTTCAGTATCAACCGGTTCTCGCACATCCGGTTGATGGAGATCGCAAGAATCATATGCAGTAAACAAGCCGTGAAATGCTGATGAAAGTATCTGGAGTCTGATAATCCATGATTCCCTGGTGATCACAGTTGACTATGGCTGATCATAGCTCGTTGTCAAACGAGCAGTTCTGAGTTCGGTGACTTGAAATTCATTTTTTGTCTATGCATCCATCTACCTATCTATCTACCTATCTATCCATCTACCTGTCAATCCACCTATCTATCTACCTGTCTATCCATCTATCGATCTATCTCATCTGATTTTTGACTCCATCTATCCACCTTTCTATCCACCCATCTCCAGGAAGGTCATCATCCCAACAGCGTCTTGCACCTCAATGGCTTCGTTTCGACTCGTAGCACTTGGGCCTTCGACAGCTTTCGCCTGGCGAGCTCTGGCTGACGGTGACGTTGCTGGTTGAAGGTGCTAGGCTGGAAACAAGCAAGAAGAAAGTGATGAAAGTGATGAAAGTGATGAATTCATATGGCTATGGGTCAATATTAATCAACCAATAAGGGGGATAATGACCAACCAATGGTTGATACTAGGGGATGATAATTAACAACTATAGTGGATATACACCAACTATGTGGCTATGGGTCAATATTAATTAACAAACCAATACTCACCAACAATCATAAGGAAACAATGCTTAATGATGGGGAACCAGGGGTACAGGGTTTTGACTCACAGCCACATTGTTCTTGGGATATGATACTGGGTATATGGACCCAACTGGATGATAATGGGCATACAAACCCAATTGATGGTGATCAAAATGATGAATGATTGGGGGTATTAAAACATGCGAAAACAATATGCAGGACACTATGATCCGAATTTGTTGATGATTGGTGCTAATCGTCTGTGATTTTCCGTGATTGCTATTGTTTAGTGATATTTTTCAACAAGGTTTGGAGAATCATGAATGAAAATTGGTTGGTTGAAGCGTTAACCTGTTTGGCGGATGTTGGAGTTGAAGTTGAGTTGGGTTGCTGGTTGGAACGAACACCAAAAGTTCCAAGAAAAACAGGATCTGATACCATCGTTCTTCGCTATTGTTTGGGTGATCGTCGGTGGAAAATCGTCCAACATCACGGACAACTGACGCAAAAAAAAACTACTAGGAAACATTGTCAAATAGATCCAAATTGTTTACAACTTCGTCCAGTCCCACAAAACGGGATGTCATCATGAACATATGGCAAGTATGAGCAGCGGCCGGTTCGCTGGTGACCCCAACGATGCGGCTGAATCTATGTCAGTTCCATACTCGTGGAGGATGAACCAACAACTGATGACGACGGCTCCACTACGATCAACCAAGTTTCCCAATGACATTGACCTCACGTATCAACCATGTTTGCTGATGTCACGATCCAGCCCATTGTGCAGTAACAAGAATGAACAATTCCTAGTTCATCAAGTTCAACCGTTTAGGATTCACACATCAGTAACCATGACAATCGTTAAGTATATCCAACTATTGACAGTCATCAAACATGAGCCAACAGCAAGCAAGATACACCATGCTGAACACAACCAACATTGACCATCAGGAACCCCCATGCCGATAGCGCATGGAACCTGTGGCAATGGCTGCAATGGAGGGAGGCTCCTGGTAGACGATTCCTGGTGCCAGGTGAGGGGTAGGCCTCATACTGCAGGTGCAGTTCGGTGGGTTGATGCTTTCTGATGGTCATACGTCCTTGGCAATGATCAACGATGGTGCCTGTCATGATGGATGGCTGATGGACAAGAATGATGCACAATGGTAAAAACAACATTTGATGATGAATCATAAAACATGTTTAACATCAACGATGAATCATGTTTAAGTGAACATAAATTACTATCATCTTAATGATCAAAATTGTTCACCCTGAACAATCATGGCAATTGATGATGGTGTTTTATGATTGACAACATTGACAACGCCGACGATAGTGAATTCATAATGGTCATCATGATGCTGAAGAAACACACAAATATGTGAAGTGTAAATATTGATGTTCATGCTGGTGATGAAATCATTTGTTTATCACCATTGAACAGTTGAGCTGCCGGTATACATTGATACATAAAGATAGGAACACAAAAATGATGGATAATGGTGCATAATGAAACATACTTTGCCAACAATTTGCAACAGAGGGCCCGAACCAACCAGAAACACATGGCTGTTTTCCCCTGGTAATAATGCAGGATCAGCAAGAACAACCCTTGATTTCTGGATGTGGCCGGAGTTGGATTCTTGGGTGTATGTGATATGTCAACCTTGGAAATCTACCAAGTCACATTATCTGTGGAACAATGGCTGCTCCCAATGATGGAGGAACCGGTATGAACGAAATAATGATCAAATGAACCTATTGAACCATCAATGAACAAATGACAAAACACCAGTTATATAAGCAGCTGTAGGCTTTAGGCCATGATAATCCTGCCATCAACCAACAAGTACCTAACAATTAGTTGGCTGATGGTTGAACAGCATGAATCAAAATTCCTAATCGGCAGCTGAACTCAATTGCCAGCCATCTAACCAACCATTCGCCACCAAGTAGCCAACAGTTCACCAGCCATTACGCATCAATAGCCATCAAAACAACGCATCATTTGACTAGATAATGAACCATCAGTGAATTAACTATCAGCCATTCATTGACCTTGATTGAGCCAAGAGCTAGCCATCAACTAGTCAGCCAATAAGCATCATTAGCCATCATTACTAATTTGCTGATACACCTTCGATCACCAAAACAATGAACCATCAGCAACAATCAATGAGATAACCCACGACCAGTCATTGCCCAAACAGGGTAAGCATCAATGAACTGATCATGACCAATCATTTATCATCATTTTTACCCAAGTGAATGAAAATCTGAATGCCTTCGTCACTGACAACCCAGCCTGTCACCCTGATGGGGCATGGCCAAATGGCATATCCGCAGGCACGCCGATATCACATTCAAGAATTCGTGCCTCACCCAGGACCAGGTCACCCAGATCTGGCAATCTCATTTGCACAACCGTAGCCTCTGCTCCAGCTTGCATGAGCCTGCGTGCTACTGCTTGCTGTGCGAGCCTGCTTTTGCCATTGACAATTCCCAGCGTCTGCACGTTGGTCTGTGTCTGAAACAGCCTACCTGCCTCCACAGGAGTACCAGCTGCCAGTGCAGCCGCCGCAGCTGCGCGCTCATTGTTGCCTGCCATGACGGCTATACCTGCACCAAACACTTGCCCATGCTGATGGTACGCCATCCTGACCAGACGACGCGCGATCTCCCAAGGATGGTCCAGGAAGCACTGCAAAGCTGTGGGTGAAGGGCCCCGGATGGCCATCTTCGTCTAGATGGCCTCAGCCTCCGCATGGGAGGCGGGAAATCTGGAGGTGCCGCAGGGTGGCCTCCGGGAAGGGCCTCCATCGGCGGCGGACGCCGGCCAGTCAGAGTGCGGTGCACTGGCTGGCCGAAGGCGATCGTCCTCAGCTTGTAACCCTGTAGCCCGGGTTGCCAGCTACCATAAACCGGATTGCCCGGCGTCACATCCTTGTGTCCCAAGCATCTTGCTCGTGGCTTCAGCCTGGATCTTGGAGCTGGTCCATGCCACTGCTCGCAAGGTGTCATGACTGCCGGCCTCTCTTTTCTGGCACCGCAGCGGCTCTAACCGTCCCTTGGGGTTGCGCCTTTCCTGGGATGACATCACTGGCATGCGTGAAACTATAATTGTTCGTGCTGGGATGGTTGATGGCCCTTAGTTGGAACATGTACGTCTGAAAATTTCGATGTTAGTTGCAGGGATCCTCCTGAATCACTCCGAACTCATTTTCCGTCAGCATCTTAGGTGCCATCATGTGCCCCAGTCTACAAATGGAACTTCATTTGCCGTCTTGACCTTGTAACCATCCAACTGGCAAGAACCATTTCAAGAACTGGCACTCCCCTCAGCATCAACAGCCGTGGCTAATGAACTATCAGCTAACCAAGTAATTGAATCATTAGCTAACTTCCAAGTGACCATCTTGAATTACAACTAAAACTACAACCAGCCAACAATCATGCATCAATCAACCATCAGTAACAACTAATTATTAATAATCAAAGATCCAACAATGAACATTCAATTAGCCAACTCATGTACCATCACTGCGCCAGCAAATGAACTCCGCGTAAGTGACCAAGAAACAATCCCATCAACAAACCACCAATAACAATTACTAACCAGCCACCAGCCATCATTGGTCATCACCATTAGCAGGCTAACCGTCACTTGCGCATCAGTTGAACATTTGCTAAGCATCAAATATTTGATCAATTAGTCACCGACAATTACCCAGCAGCAAATACTTTGAATAAACCTGCCTTCAGCCATGCAATGGTGTTTCCTAGGTAGGTTCTGTCACCATAGGCAAGCACTAAAGCCTACCTTAGAGACTAATACACCTGGAGCAACGATCTTAGCTGGTGCCTTATCCCGGTATCCAACAAGGTTTGTGGCAACAAATTTTGCTGGTTGCCCGCGTCATCCTGTTTGAACAAATGGATTTCACATCTGTGGGGGGCTACGAACGGCAGATAATCTGGGAAGATTTTCAGTCCGGTTGCTAAAAGGATGCTGATGAAAAGACCGGAATAATTAGAAAGCGGCAGTGGAACCAACAAAATCACAACTACGCTGATTTTATGGTGGGCAAACAAATGTAGTCGCGGAGTTTAGCGGATGACGACAATCCAATCTTGCGACCAGAGGGATGGGGTAAGTGCCAAAGCTAGCCACCAATAATTCACCACGATAATCATCATAAACCACCACCTCACTATGAAAACGAATCGAACCCTCAAACATCATCAACCATCATCAACCATCCACCGCCATCAGCATCACCAGCACCAACACCATCCACCACCCCACGGAGTCTCTCCTTGGCAGACCTCACAGCCTGACATGCCTGTTGAGTGAACCTGGCAGCGATGGCGGGTCCTGATAGGGTCAGCTAGGGAACTCGGATGTGCAGCTGGCGCCCTTAGTTCCCTGGCATCTCACCATTGCAATTAACAATATGGCGAGCTGGGTCAAGGCTTTAACCAACCAATTTCATGGTGGTTAATAACCAACAATAACAAGGAAACCAATGATTAATGATGGGGAACCAGGGGTACGGGGTTTTGACCCACAGCCATATCAGTGGGAAGAAACTGAGAAGCCATGGAGACATGTCACCTACTATGTGGTGATGCGCGTTCAAAAATGAACCCATCAAACAATTGCCTGGTATTGGAAAATACTGGTTGGTTTAACCAGTGGTTAGTTTGTTGGGAAATTACTGGCTGGTCAAACCGACTAACCACTGGTGGATCAATAAGTTGTTTGTCAACCATATAATTGAATCATATTTGATTAAATTTACTAAGTAATTACTGGCAACCATTACTGACTATGTTGGTCATAGTTAAGCAGCATTGAAAGTGAGCTACCATTGCTAGTGGCAACCAACAACACCTGAGGGCAGGGGCAAGTGATGAAAGCTGCGTTGGCCACTGGTGGATCCCACGCGAAATCGAGCCTTCGAGCAGGGGGCTATCATTGATCTACATCAATTCTTCCTGAGTGTGGGTCCTGTCCCTGCCACTTTTTGGCGAACAACTTCAGCTAGCTGATGCTGATGCTTTCGTGATAGATCAGAGTTGCATGATGTAACCATTTCGTATGACAAAGCAGCACTTAACTGGCAACAAAAATACCGTGATGACAAAAATCAGCACCGTGGCATGTCGGTGAGTTTCAACATTGCTGTCGCTAGTGACCAACGAGCAACAAACATTCATTCATGGCAAAAAATGCGACTCAAGATCTGTTGGCTGATGCCATGGTGCCTTAATCACACATGTTCGATACGGAAAACGTTGGAGGACTGTAGTGTTTGGTCACGGTCAATGATGGCGGCGGACAATGATCGAAAAACTGGTTTGCTGGTTCATTGATTATGGTTGGTTGAGTGCCGCAGGATCAGGAGTGCATGGTAGCTTTCATGTGAATCTTCTGGGGGCAAAGCGGTGCAAAAACCACACTGGAATAAGTCCACCATTTGGTGGTTTCTCAAAGTAAGGGATCGTTCAAAACAATAATATACCAACCATTTGGGGGTCCCCTATTTCGAGAAACACCTATTTTATACTGGATGGTGGTTTCAACCCCTATGACCATCAGCCAGTATATCATTTTATCTCAAACCTGAACTTCACTGGACCACTTTGTTGGAAGCCGCTGCCAAGGTGATGCCCTCGATAGCCGGGACGAGGGTTCTAGGCTTGGTTGAAGCTCTCTGCAGAAGTCTGTGGCTTCCCCAGCTTTCCCCAGCTGAGTATGTTGACTGTGTGCTTGTTCAAATCTTCCTTTTCGATGAGTGCCAGTGCCCTTCGGAAGAACTTCGCGTTGAGGCACCAGGTATTGGTGTTGAAGACGTTTTTCCTCTTTGATTGATCTTTGCTTGGCTCAAGTATGGAACGCTTGGCGCATGCTAATTGTCAGCTACCAAACCAAGTTGGCTCACCGACTTTGGCCAAGTCTAAATGTATCCTGTGACAGGAGCCTCACCTCGTGCGCAATCCTGTTGCCAGCCAAAGCGATTGAATCCTTCAGAAGTGTCCCGTACGTCCTTTATGCTTTGGTACGCCGAGACTATTTACGCATCAATTGACCATCCATATCATTGATCATGATTCAGCATCATTTAGCACTATTTGCCATTATCGGCCATTGATCAACCATCAAGAACGATAATTCGTGTTATCAACTGATAATGATGGTAACAAACATATAGGCATGCTTGTTAAATGAAAATCACGAGATCAAAGAATAACTAGAGTTCATGAACCGTTCAATCACCATTAATTAATACTTATTGACAACCAAATAGGTGTTTCGCAAAATAGGCAACCCCCTATATCAATTTCTAATAATAAACCATCCATTTTTGGGATCCCCTGTTTCGAGAACCTCCATACAAAAAAAACAAACAATCAATCATCATTAACTATCGGGGGTGCAGGGCTTAGATTCCCGCGCGCGCGCATCGACACACATCCAGCTGCCTTGTTGCGCCCTGTGGCTGCGAAATGTCCTGAAGTCGTGGTGCGGCAACGGCTGGGGCTTGTGGATCATGATCCTACAGATCGAGTGGTAAGTTGGTTAAGATTCGCCATTGAACAACCCGCTACGTCGAAAACATCTAACTTTCTAAGTTCTTCAAGAAATCTCCGTTCTTTTGCTTGGTGGAGGAATTCCTCCGCCGGTCAAAAATGGTGTGGGAATTCTGTTTTTTGATTCTTGTTTGATCCGCAACCTTTTTTTCTAGCTCCAAATTGGATCGCTTGCAAGGCTGAAGGTCGCAAGTCTTGAAACCTTGGTGGCCAACTTGCCTGTTGCTCCATTGAAACGTCTTTGCAGTCTGCACTCTTTGTGTTGTGAGGGTGTGCTTTGTCAACTGCTGTTCGCCAGCTGTTTTGAGTCACAAAACGTGTGCTAGCGCCTTGCTTCCTTGGAGAATGTCTTCCCTGAGAACACCATGGGTCCCTGATTTGATCTGGCTATAATGATCGATGTTTTCTAAATCAACAATGTGCACGGAAATTTCCACGCCACTTTCTGGTGTTGGAATTTTGATTTTCTTGGAGGAGAAAAAGCCGGAGAAATTACCAAAATGACCCGGAGAAATTGATGTACCGGACTTGGTGCGAGAAAATGCGGAGTTGGGGCGAGAAAACCCGGAGTTGGTGCGAGAATTTGGTGCGAGAAAACCCAAAGAAAGTACAAGTATTGGATGTATTGGATGTATCAGATAGCCTGAAAACAATGCACTTTGTCCGGGTTTTGTCCCGATTTTTGCACATTGAGGCTCTTGGGGCTTTGTAGGTTCTTTTTCCCTTCAAATTACTTTGTGGGGGCCTCTTACTTACTCCTTCAATCACATAAAGGAAAAAATGAACATGATTTGCACTTGTACCCGCGCTGCTGCTGGAACCGCGTGTTTGACCAGAAACAACAAATCCTGCAGCTGTTTTGTTATACCTGCGCCCGTTATATACGCACATTGCTGCTTGAAACGAAAAAACACAACAGTGTCCAGGGTGGTCTCAAATGGTATTCCAATGGTACAAAAGCATCTAAACAATAAAAAACTACATGTACTGGATGTATTGGACGTTCTGGGAATCGGTGTGGGAATTTCATGTTGGTGCGAGAATTTTGCGGAGAAATTTGTTTGGTGTTGAAATTTTGAGAAAAGCCACGTTTTGTTTAGCGGTGCGGAAATTTCCACGCCAGTGACTTAGCTGGAAGCTATATTTATCATAACTAGTACTTACCCTATACTGATCTTCACCAGCTTAGCTAAGGTTTAGAGTTACCATTCTGAAAAGTTTAAAGATGGTCATATGATGATGAAATCATGGTCACCGCTGGATGTGAAGGATGGTTACTGATGGTTAATTGCTGGATGACCGGTGGTTACTTCACTGGATTTCACTGGTTGACAATGATGGCTAGTGACCATGGTGATTGATGACTGGTCAAAAATCGTTTGCTGATGGTCTCTTGTTGCAATCAAAATACCTATAACTTATAATTAATTATGATGATCTGAGATGGCTGACAACCAATCCCAACCATGGTGATCGTGAGTGATGGCTAGTTAGTTCGTTACTGTCACCATTGATTAGCGATGGTTCATGCGCAACTCATATGGCGGGCAATAACCAACAAACACCGACAATAATGGTTCTCAAACGGGACATGTGAACAAATGATGGTTGTGGCTGGTGGCTGATGATGGTGAATAACTAGCAACAATCTATCGTCGCGCCGCGCCCTTCGATAAACAGATCAATAGGTTGATGAATAGTACCGCAAGGGGTGAACAGAATTGTGAATCGTCGCAAATCACCTACAATAGGAAGTTGTTTCACAAGCTGCATCGCAGCCACTGATAACCTACACTGATGGTGCTACACGATGATGGTTGTTGGTAAGCTGCTTAGAAACCCCTGTCATGATGGCAGCTGAATACTACTAAATTTACTAACTGAGAATCTTCATAGCTCATGGTGTTCATTTAAAGGCTCTGAAGTTTTCAAAACTCATGATTTTCATAGCTTATTCGAAATGATGATGGAACCCCTCTAAACATTGCCAGTCAAAAATGCCCATACAGAGACTCGTCGAGACGTTCCAGCGTCAAATGCTGCCCTGCACTGTTGGGGCGTTGAACAATTTGGCGATTTTTGTTCACCCATGATCCACAAAGATTCATATAGCCAACTACTGATAGTTGATCTGGGCCAAAACCATTCTGGGCCATGGTTGCTATCTATTATTCACTACAACTGTGGAGAAACACAAAAAAAACATACTGTCGGGGTGGTTTTGTCGGGGCGCATCCCATTAGAACTCGGAATTTTCGTCAGGTAACAGATTTTGGTCAGGTGTAGCGCAAACGTCCTAAGTCAAGAACAAAGGCAGAGGTCCAATGAAAACGACAACTGTGTTTTAGATTTGGGAAACCACTACCGGTCCAGGGAAGATCCCTGTTTTCAAGACAACAACACGGCAAATGGACGTCCGTGCGTGCAGTCCCAAACAAACACTGTAAACGGATCTGTCTTCCAATTCTGGGCCGGCAACCTCAAAAAAAAGTTTTTGGACTTTTAAAAACATGTTGGAACAGCCTTATAATGGACGACTGCTATGGTGCCATGATGCCATTTCTGGTTACAACAAGTTCCCACAACCTGTTCACCAACCAAGCCATCCAGTTTCTTAACCAAGCGAAACCTGCTCGGGACATCTCCACTCAACCCAAGACTGCCACTTTGGGTAGGCCGGGAATCTTCTGATTCTGTGTTGAGGCGTGTGGAACGAACATCGATGATGCTGTAACCTGCGTCAAAGCATGATGCCTGGCCGGATCAAGCCTTGCTCTTCCAGTTTTATCAAAGCCATGCCTTCTGAACAGTGCAGTACTAAAAAGCAAGGTCCGCTGACCAAAGCCATCAGTCGGAAAAGCAAAACCATCAGGGAAAGAATTGAAACTTGCCACCCGTCCCAAACTCCCAGCCAAGACTTGCTGTCGAAAACTGCCCCCAGATGAACACAATAAAACAGCCAGAAAGCTAAAGCCAGCGGATTCAGCTGTACCACTGCTCTGCTCTGCCAGGGCTGCATGGCCTTGATTCGTTCCACTTCCTCAGCATCCCCCAGATCGATGGGTACCGGTGGTGCAGTTTGGATCCACTTTGCTTGTTTTTGGCTGGGTAAGCTGACAAGTATGCTGAAGGTGGCTCCGCCCATCAGGTTCAGAGCAGTAAAAAACTGGACAGCACCAACATCAAAGGTTAGCACGGCGTAAACCTGTACGGTGGTGCTGACAAAGGTCTCAAACCATTCTTCCCTCTTGTGCTCCAAAAACTTCTCGCTGGCAAATCCCTGCTGGAAGCTCTCTGCTGCAGCGTGAGCCCCTTTCAACTGGAAAGGGTCGCATGAGTAAGAGAAAGACCAAAGAAGCCCACAAATCACGTAGAACGCGAAGTAAGGCTGCCCGTTGTGGAGGAACGTCAAGACAGAGAGGACATCGAGGGCTGGGTCTACCAGGGTGCCCAAGACTCCAAAGTACAAACTCCAGTTTGCTTCCCAAAGCCCTGAGCTCTCTCCGGAGCTCTCCGAAATATCACATTCCAAAAACTTGCTGTAGGCCAACTCATTCGGGCAGTGATTTACATACAGCAAATATAACAGTGTGAAAGCGCTGATGGAGCCATATGCCAACGAGTAGAAGTACATAAGCCACACATGCGGCATCCATTTCATTGCCCACGAAGCTGTCTCTACTTTCCAACAGGTTTTCAAAATGTTGATTTGAGAAGTCTCGTTCCTGCTGCATATAATGAGCCAGTAGTGCCACGGGCTGAAGGCATAAGCGAAAGCACTTCCTTGGCCCAAAGTTTCCCTGCACCAACTCCGGCACTCGTGCGCGACAGAAATGTTTGGGATAACATCGGTCTGCAAAATGCTGGAGCAGTTCATTGGCATTGCAGAAGTGTTGTGCACCCGTTCCTCCAAGTTTGGAATGTATGAATAATTGGTCCAGTCAGTCCAGTCCAGACTCAGTGACAAAGTCGGCCTGTCTGGAGCTAATGCATGGTCTATCTTCATGGCAGCCCAGGCTGCAACCACAATAACTAAGCAACTGCAGCAAAAAAGCCGGCAAAAATCTCGGTAAAAATCTCTGACTGTTGACATGGCGGAACTTGCAACAAATTTCGTCGCAGTTCAACGGAGCAATGCATCAATGTCCGGCCACCCTGAAAGCGAGCAACCAAGCAACTGATCCAGCACTTGAGCGACCAATCATGCAAGTGATCTACCATCCAACCAAGCAAAGCAATCGACAGAAACCAGGATCGTTGTCATATCCTGTTTGCTGTGGGGAATTCTTTTTTAGGATGGTTTCCGCTGCTCACTTCACCTCACCTCACCTCAGCACCTGCACTCCCCTCATGGTCATGGATCAATCAGTCTGTTCAACCTTTCTCAACCATTGTTAATCAATACCGTCAATTAACCATATCATCTGACCATGAAAGCAACACACAAAATAACCATGAACCAACCATCAACTAGCCATCAATCCACCACTGGTCGCCCACGATCAAAATTCAATTCACCATTGCTTCACTATTAACTCACCAACAAAAAACACTATCATTGATTGTTGGTCACTATTCAAAGCCATCACTTCATCAACCATCACCCGTCATCACTTCAACATCATCAACTCGCCATCACTTCGCCATCATTAGACCAACTCCACCATCATCAACTGAATCATCAACCATCAGCGTCAACCATCATCAATAATTCCCCAACATCACAAGTCACCAGTACTAGCCACTCTCATCCATCAACCATCACAACCCACTATCTAACCACCACTAACCACCTTCAACCATCTGCCCATCAACCATCACAACTCACCATGTTTTCACCAGCTGGTTTCCCAGAGTTTCTTAGAAACAGCTGGTGATTTTCCATGGTTTTTCTATGGTTTTCCGGTGGTTTCCGACGTGTTCACCATGGTTGGCTCGCCACCCGTGGCCATTTCCGTGGCGCCTGGCTCAGCGACAGGACGGCCTCGAGGGAAGCCCAGGCACTGGGAAAGTGCCAGCGACGGCTTCCATCAGTGCACCACCTGCGGCGCGATGCCGGCGGCGACCGGTGAAGGATAGGGGTTGTGGTGGGCTAAGGTGGGTGAAGGTTGGCTGGATGGTTGGTGTTGCTTACGGATGGGTGGTTGAGGTTGGTCAAGGTTGAGGTTGGTGAATGGGCATTGATAAGCAACAGTAACAGTCTTGAGGTTGGTGAGTTGGTTGGCTAAGGTTGGTTGGTGCAGGTTGGTGAAGGTTGGCTGACTGAACACAGTTAACTGATGGTTTGATTGCTGATCATTCGGTTGATGATAAATTGATGGCTGCTTGGTGGCTTGATGGTTGTGGCTGGTCGGTAATAGTTACTTGACGATTACTTGATCGTTACTCATAGGTTAATCCTGTATAGTTGGTGGAGGTTGCTCGGTTGGCTGTGGTGAACTGATGGTCGCATGATTGTTTGATGATGTTTAACAATAGTTGATGGTGAATAGTTGGCCGATTTGTTGAAAGGATGATGATTAATCATGGATGATGGATGGTTCGTTGTAGTCGGTTGATGGTTCATAATAGGTGGTTACATAGTGTTGATGAGGACGGCTGTGGTTATCGATTTGTGGAAACAAACATAGATTGTTGTATTGGGCAATATAGATGTGAGTGATTTAGAGTCAATTATGGTGAATAACGGTACTGATATCAGTTCCTCTGGTTAGCTGAAGTATGATCAAGCTTGACCATGGTTGATTACTAATAATAGATATATTTCTGCTTATCTAAAGGTTGCGTGCGATAAGAATGCCTAGCAGTGGTTAATGGTTCATAGTGATTAGCCAATGGTCCTGCTTCGGCAAATGCTTTTGATTAGTTATGATGGACACAAAGCTTGTTATAAAGACTGATACAATGAGCAACAGCAAGGCACAATGATTAGAATAAAGAAGCAACCAAAAGATATGATGATGATAATGATAATGCCTACTTGTAACAACAGTGAAAACTTAAGCTACCAGTTGAACCGTGCTGGTCTAAGCAATATCCAATCATTCTCAGTGGCGGGTAAAAGGTACCAGCAGTGGATACAAACAATAATTGATGAACACCACTCGGGCCCCATGATGCCTATATGCAGTGGCTCGCCACAAGTGTTGGATAACCAGCTCGCTGACTGTAGGCAAGCCAATGCACCTTTTCATGGACGAACATGGATCATACACCAGTAGCAGGTCATCAAACACCATGAGACGCTGCTGTACAAAGACCATTCAACACCACTCATTTGATGAGTTTTACACACTACTTTCTTGGTCACAGAATGCACGACAATGGATTACAATTGATTTACCACCCCTTGAACCGTTGCTGGTTCATCACTACATACCAATCAAATGCATATCAGTGGTGATATGGTGTGATATATATATATGCTTATGTACTATGTAAGCACTATGTCAGCATTAACGCGTCCCTCTGACTGCCAAGCTGCCAACTATCAATTGATGTTAGCATCATCCACAATCATACTCAGTTCACAACACATTATAGCATAGCATCTTGAAAGTGATACTGGATGAGTATATCAGTGGTGATACCTTCAGAATCAGCAGCTATTACGTTTTTGATTCGTTTCGGCTGCTTCAACTGGATCGCTAAGCCTACAGCCAAATGGTTGATCCTGGTGGGTGGATCACTGAACGTGTTGGGGAAAACCACGATCGCTTGTAGCTTGATCATATTCCCTCCAGTATTGGCTATTCTAACTGATAATGTTCTCACTACTGATGCGGTGTGTATAAACAACAGTAAGTGTTAGTCATCCCACTTTTTGATCGATCACATTCCCGCCGGTATTGGTTCATACAGTGGTCAACAAGAATGGTGAGGGGCTTATTGACCAGTTCTATATGCACGGTTCGTGGCTATGTTCGTCTTCAACATCACGATGAAGCATGTAGAGCCGGCTGGGAGCCTAGCACAGTAAGCATCATTGTCTGCAAGCAATCATCAGTACGGAACGTTACTGGTTACTGATTCAAAATAAGATGGTGATATTGATTGGCTGAACTAACAATGAATCTAAGGGTCTTTGTTGGATCATTTATGAATCGTTATCTTTTGATTCTGGTTGGTTCATCATCGTCATTCACATTGATTATCCAAAAGCCATGGGTAATTCTGAGAAGTTTGTTTTGTCATGACATCCCAAACCTCATATGCGACCGAGTTTCTTTAGATGGTCTTACTTAAACCTGCTTCTTTACCAAATCCCGACTCCAAAATCAGAACCAACCAGCTATGGGACCTCCCCAGCACCGCTGAACGGCTGCCCAGGTGCTGGTCATCATTCTGCTCAGAGGTCCGCTGCATCTTCTTCCTGGGTGGTGGTTGAAAGTCATTGGGGAAATGTTGGCTATCAACATTATGGGGCTGACTATAGTACTAAAATCCTGACACAACCAGCAACTATGGCTGTTCTTGTTGTTCACAATTGTTTCTCCCCCATAGTCAACCACCATAATCTCCTATTAACAACTAGAACTCCCTATGATCATCCATTGTTAATGGTGACAAAATTATGACCCTATAAAAACCACCAATAAGTAATCAATCTACCACTTTAACTCCCTATTGGTAGTTAAAAAACAAATTGGTTGACCCATATAAGTCATCAATCTACCACTTTAACTCCAAGCTGGGATATTGGTTGACCCTATAAAAAACAAACTGCCATCACTCAATCCACCCAGTCCCAGCTTCCACGACAAAAAGATCTGCGCGGCGAACTCGCAGATCGACAGGTCATCCATCGACAGGTCATGGCAGCCATGGCGGGGCTTCTTCCGGAAGAAGTTCACGGCTTCGTTCAGGGTCCTGGTTGGGAGATGCCAAGGGCCTACAACGCGTTAAGGGACCAAGGGCAGGTGGTCCACAACGCCTGCTATGGGACCAAGGGCGGGTGATTGGTGTTTTTCATAAGCAAAGAATAAGTGCTGGCGGCTTCTGATGTAACAATGGTGGATTTCAAGCCATAAATAACCAATGAGCATATTCGTGACACCTGTCTGTAGGCAATGATGTTTGAGAGGTGGTAAATGACCAGCAAGATGATCACCGAGAGGTAGTGAAATGCCCAATGATCTGAACCATCAGTTAGTGGTCCAATGCACCATGCAGCACCTTTAAACTCGCTCCTTTCTACAAAACAGCCTTCCAGAGGCAAATTCACCAACAATGTTTGAAGCATGGGAGATGTCCAATGTGGTGCCAGTCCAAGGAAACAAGTTGTTGCCCCTCAATTCCTCAACCATCACACCTGAACAACTAGCAAGTTTCCAATGTCCCCACCAACCCGCTGGGCTCCTATCCCACTTGGCCAACTTCTCCGGTGAAAGCTCGTCGAACCGCATGGGATCTCCAGGGGATGACCCCTCCAACTGCGCAGCACCGATGGCGGCCGTGACGCCGGCCATGCTATGATCCCCCAGAGGTCGATCTCCCAGGGTCTCCAAGGCACTCAACGCCACCAGGAACGACCACAAGAACGACCCATGGCTGGTGCCACTGGTGCCATGTGCCATCAGATCCTCCATAACTTGGACGGGCGATGCTGGCTGCTGGATGGATGGCATGGATGGCAGCTGCAGTTGGATGGCGGTGTGCTCCGGGATCCAGAAACCCGCGATGGGACTGGCAGAGCCCTCGACCCCCGCGAGCTCGTGGAGGTTCAACAGCTGCTGAATGCCTCGGACCACTTGGGTCACGGGCGTGTGGATGGAAGCCACCAGGTGGAGGTCACTGCTGTCACTGCTGCCACTGCTGGTGGCTAGGCCTGTCTCCTCCTGGAACCAAGTGACCATCTGCCTGTGGGTCTCGAAGCTCAAGCTGGACATCTCGGTGATCTTCACCTCCTTGGGCCCGCAAACGTGGATATGTGCCGCGTATCTGGGGAGGATCATGACGCAGGCATTCGCAAGCTCGGCCTCGGTGCCTGGCAGGAAGGTCGTCATGGATCATCCCAGGCGTGGCCAACCATGGCTGGTGAACCTGGATGACCGGGTGCTACCAAGCTGCTATGGGTGTCACTACTAGGACCTGTGTTGACTTTTGGGATGCTGGGTGGCTTGACCCAGCATGTTGGCAAGCTATGTTTATGGGAATCCAGGGTTGTCCATGTGGCTGATGAGGTCAACAATCACCAGCAGTACTACCCCCAAGCACTGTTGTCAACCTCGGAATGTTCATCCACTGGCTTTTGACCATCAACTGATGGTAAGCTGTTATCCATCACTTGCCCATCACTTCAGCAACTATTTCACCATCTCTCCCCAAAGTAACAGGACAAGGCCAACAAACCATCGCAAGAAACCAGTTGCCATCTCATCCTAGCACCATTAACCATCAGTGAACCACACCATGGTTCAACAACCAGCAAACCATCAGTCAACCATCATCAATCATGAATTAATCAACCATTACTTCACCCCAGCCACAATCATAGCTACGATTCCCCTTAGAATGGCCCATCTCCCACTAACCATCAGCTAACCACAAACTAACAATCACCAAGTCATCACTGTTTAAGTGCACTACCATTGTCATCCCTACTAGTAAGCATCACTTGACCAATTAATATATCACATTGACAACCACTATGTTATACTATGTCAACCCTTATTCATGGACCACCTCCACTCCATGTGCGTCAACATCACCATCAATTTAACCATCAAATAACAATGACTATCAACAATTACCCATCATGATAGATCCCCCAACTTTCCCATCCATTAACCAAACCATCATCAAACACTATCCATCCAACCCTGAAACCATGAAACAACTCTCCTCATGTGCACGAAGCATCAACCACCATTCATCAGCAAAGCCGTCAACTTCAACCATCTTTCTCACGCATCAACTCATCAATTCACCACCACTGAACTCCACCATTTTCCAACGACTTGACCACCCAACCACCCAACCAGTGCCCCACCACCCCCCCAGTGCCCCCGCCATCGCCCCACCTGCGGCCCCAAAGCTCTCCATCTGCCGCCGCATGATGCGTTGTGTGAGTTCCGCGGCCAAGGCGTCGTCATGGCCGGTGGCGCCGGGCTGCAGCCAATCGATGGCTAGCAGCCAACCCAGGGGAACCCACCTGGCCGAGGTGGGGCCGAGGGCCGTTGGAAGGTCGCAGATGGGGTGGTGAAGCCGAGGTGGGTAAGGTGAGATGGTGGGTGGTTGAACTCAGGTGATGAGGGTTGATGGTGAGATTTGGTGGTTGATGGTGGTAATTCGTGATTGAATGATGCGTGATGAATGGTGAGTGGTTAATGAGGGCTGATGGATGCTTGATTCAGGGTTGATTAGTGGCGGGGGGGGGGGGGGGGGATTGTTGGATTCAATGATGAGTGATGGATCATGGCTCGATGATGGCTAATGATGGAAGTGATTGATGGCTGATGGAGACTGGTTTACATTTTTTCTTTTTTGGATGGTTTCATGAAAAAATATACCCGGAAAGCAAACATATCAGGTTATCA
This sequence comes from Symbiodinium kawagutii, assembly GCA_009767595.1. Lineage (NCBI taxonomy): Eukaryota > Dinophyceae > Suessiales > Symbiodiniaceae > Symbiodinium > Symbiodinium kawagutii. Next base: position 468,431 of record VSDK01013404.1, read on the forward strand.
GCTATAAGCATGATTGAGACTGGTGGTTGATGTTTCTTTGACGGAATGACTCATGATCAACCACTAATATCAATCATTAATGATAGTAAACTGATCACCATGAAGTGGGTTGACAGTTTGATGGTTGCTGATCAATGATCCAATACGCGCAGAAGCGGCATTTGTTGACCAACATCCACTATCAGCAAGAATGAATCACATGGTTTTCAAAATGGTATGTCAATTGAATGAAATGATGACATTATGTTCAGTTCAATACTATATCACCAACTGGTGTAAACAATCATTAACCACAAGAACCTTCAAACAACCATGAACCAACCATCACCAACCACCAGAAACCTTGAGCAACACCAAAGGAGTAATTGCCGAATTTCAATCAACATTATTAACGGCAACCATTTCATTGCAAACCATGATTATCTATCACGAGAGCTCATAGCTCACTATGCACTGCGGTCGCTAACCAGTTTGTTGCTTTGAACGACGAATCACCTAACCATCATTATCATTACGCACCCATCATTTTGTAGCCATCAACCTTTAAGCATCAATCAATTCACAATTTGATAAACCATCCGGTAACCATCCTAATGAAACAATCATGATCCATCATCAACTCACCACAAAGGGGGCTTCTAAAAAAACGCGCTACCCCAAAAAATCAATGCTTTAAAACCCTAAACGGTGAATAAACTGGACGATTTAGCGAAGTCCCCAAGCTATTAAGAAACACCACCATATCCCAACCACCACCACAGCTATAAAAACCCACCACCGGACCATACCCAAACCACAAACCACCCCAAGCCCACCAAGAACCCCCAGCAGCCCCCGGCTGAACCCCACCTGGTACTGCCCCAAGGCATCTCTCAGAGCCCTATGGTGCAGCCACGTCCGTTGGAAGGACAGGCTGCTGTCGTTGTGCCAACGACGACGGCGCTGCGGCTTCTCCTTGGGACCCTGGAACAGCTGGGGTCGGTTCATGTTAGTTGACCGGGATAGTTCACCATGGTTAGTTGCCCTTACAACCATGAAGTAACCCTGATGAACTAGATACAAATGAAGTAACCATGGTGAGTTACACCCTATAAGTTAGCTGAAGTAACCCCGTTACTATGCTTGTGGAAAATTTGAAGGATGGTTTACCAGCCCTACAACCCGCAGGTGGCGCCAGTTTCCAAGCTTACCAAGGCCGAAAGGGGTAGCTTACCATAGTAACTAACCTTGTAAGGTAGCTGAAGAAACCCTTAAAACCATGGATAGTTGCCACTTACCAACTGGGATGCACATCCAAGTGGTTCAGAAAGGCATTGAATGTTGTGATAGTCTGCGATGATGAATGTTGATTAACGGTTTCATGGTTGTTTATTTTTGAATGTTATGATTATTGATGGAGGTTGAGAATATTGCTTACTGATGGTTTTAAACATTGATATGTATATATATATAATATATATATATAAATAAGGTGGCTCAATGATGATTATCAATGATTTATTGAATGATTGATTGGCTGGTTGATTTGCTGGTTTATGATGGTTGGTTCATAAAGGATGGTTGATCCAAGTTGATTGCAGTGAAGGATGGTGGGCATATTATGGTCAACAATGTTTACCAACAATTAAACAACGCAGATTAGATATGATGCACACGTGTACATTATATATATACATATAAAGATAAACAAAAACATATGCAAACAAGTGAGCAGAACATGACAATAAATGTGTATCTACAAAACAAAATCATTTTCAAAATCATGCTCAAAAAAAGTAAACTCTGCGCACTTTGCAAGTTGGTCTGAGCAAGGACCCCATATAACAACCATCTAAAGAAGGTAGAACATGAGCGCACCTTGATGAACATCAGTTCATGCTGGCTGCTCACTGGTGGCTAAACACAAACTCTAAAAGCAAGAATCATAAGGGTTGGGCGTAAAATGGGAACCCGTAGGGAACATATATAACTATCTTAACCCCCGTAATCTTGATTGACTAGTCTTTAGTTGACCTTCACAATTGATAGAGACGTGATCTGTACTGTCACACATGGCTATTGGTCAAAAACCCTTCACCCCTGGTTCACCCCGTGATTAACCATTGCTTTCCCCATGAAATTGTTGGTGATTTTCCTCCATTATCGTTGGTGAATATGGACCCATAGCCATATTTGTAGAGGTGTGTGTGTGTGTGTGTCTACATCGACCAACGAACTATCCAATGTCTGCTGCAGGTAGTCACTGCACCCTACAGTAGCGAACTCACACGGAATTACCAGCGAGCTTCCTCTCAACGGATGGTAGTGACCCAGCAACCATCGACAAAGGTCCAAGGGGCAACCACCATGCAACTGAAAAATCTGGATTGTTACCAAGCACCAGAGCATGAACATTCCGAAACAACATGAACATGCCAACATATCGAACATCACAAGCGTCATTAACCACGTCAACTACATGAACCAGCATTTAGAAGAAGTATCAGCCAATCTTCTTAGTCATCAACCATCCATTGTCATCCTGAAGGTTTGTCTCCCTGATGATTGAACAAATATCAATCACTGTCATCGGACGACAATTGTCATGATTTCAGAATCATTATGAACCGCAATCAAGTACCATAACCATTCTCAAAAACTGACACTGGTAATTAACCGTCATCATTGTCTAAAGCATGATCAACCAAATGCTTCCCAATCAACCATCATCAACCATAATCATCAAAACCAAACAGCCAAGCCATGAGCAACTGACATGATAAACCACGAATTAGTCACAATATTCCGCGATTATCTATCATCTTTTAGTCACTATAAACCATGATTATCAGAACATTTGGTTAATAGTGGCTAAATAGTATGAAATACTTGGTTAATCATGGCTCAGAACATTTATGGTTAATCATGACACTAGTCCAGGACTATAGCCATGATCACTGGTCAACCATGAACATTTCATCATGAACATTGACGGCGTATGAAATACTAGCCATGATTAACCAAGTATTCTTGTAGTGTTTCACACACACACACACACCAGGCCCCCCCCTTGACAATCCACTCGCTTGGACGAGCGGCTTTGGAAGCACCATCCCCTGACATTTCGATGGTCAGCGTCATGTGTTCAAGGGTCGTTTGATAGTGGACAATCTATGGTTATAGATAGTTCACTAATGGCGAACTGATCGGAATTTGTGGTTTTAATAATGGTCGATGATGGCTAACTGATGGATGATTCATGTGGTGGTGAATAGTTGTTTATCATGCTTAATTAATCGTGATGAATACCGGTTTATCAAGGTCAATGATGGTGAACAGTTGTACAATAAATTGCTTAATCATGAACATTTGATGGTTCATAATGATTGTTGATTCTGGCAAATCATGGTTGATTATAATTGGTGGCTTAAGGGTCTAAGCAAAAGGGAATGCAAGTATATATCACTGACAACAAGTTATCCAAATATCTGATGGTAAATTGACAATCAGCAGTAGAAGTCAATCAATTGGGTGTGCTTTTAACCGCAATTGATCGTCAACGGTAATCAACCATTGCGGCCAAGAATCAAAAGCCAATGCTTTACTATGATTGAACATCAATGAAGCACCAGCCATACTTAACTTTGACCAACCGAAACGCTAAGTTTTGCTGTCATCCTGTCAACCGCTAAGAACAATCTTGTCAACCGAGAAACTTTGAGTTGCGGCTAATCCTAGGGTGACAATTCCTGTCAACCATAACTGATTGTTCTGTAGCCACTGTCATCCTATCAACGCATATCAACGCTAAGAACAAACTCGACCGTGAACAATCGTCATGAAACATCAACTGTCAGCAGCTTCCGGACGTTTCAGGCGCCTCCATACAACACCTCATGTATTTGGTACATCCTAGTTGTTTTCGACTAATTATCATACCCTACAACGTGGTACCCCCAATCCTTAGCTAAGCTTGTGAACATAATAAAACAAGAGTATAAATAGTTAAATGGCCTATTAACCAACTTGTGAATGGGGAGTATCACTCCGTACCAATATAAATTCATCAGTCATTCATTCAACAATGGTAAAATGAACAAAAAACAACAAATATAATATTCAGAATTTCAACTGGTCATTGACATTTTCAACGAGTCAGTCTGATGCCGTCATCATTCATCGTCCAAAGTTGAAGGTGAATTATCCTCACAGGATCATCACGAGCTTTTAAGGGGTTCCACCACTTACCGTGTGCCATCATCGTCATTCACCATTATCATCTTTTACCGTTGGGCGGTGTGGGTATAAATCATCGTTAGCAAACAACCCTCGCTATGACCAATGCTTTATCATCAAAAAGGGTTATGCAGCTGGCTTGCACTTAATTAACCGCTTAGCTTTGCTGTCAATTAAACACTCAAGCCTTACATGCCTCACTTAAGCTTGACTAACCACCAACTAAGTATCATCAACCACCAAGCATCAACTGTCTTTAGCCATCACTTAAGCGGGACATACATGGACATACCACAAGCGTGACTAACCACCACCCTTTAACCATGAACCATCAATTAAACATCACTAGTCATCACTTAAGCGTGACTAACCACCAACTTGTTCCTGAATCCCCCCAAGACCTACCAAAATGACTAGTTTCTTTCAGCGGGTATACTCTTGTGATGGTTATGTGGATACGCATCTGAGTAGAACTCAGAATTTAAGTGATGCGATGGATTTGGGTCCGTCAAGTAGCGGTTTTGTATGGGTCAAGCACAAACATGTTGAGTTAAGTACAAAAACTAAACCGCAAGTATAAACATTATAAGTTTAACAAACATGTGTTTTTAGGTTTATTTTTCCGAAACTCAAACATGTTAAGTTAAGTGCAAAAACCAACGGTGTTTCGTTTTGCATTGACTGGGAGGTCCCCGCGAAGCCAGCACAGGGGATAAACGTCCTCCACTGTTTGGACACTATAAATGGATCTGTCATTGAATGCTGCGCTGGCAACCCCCAAAGATCGTGTTTGTGACTAGTACCAAGTTGTATGGACTGCTACTCCATGATGCTGGCTGCCATTTCTGGTAATAAGTTCCCACAACGTGTTCACCAACCAAGCCATCAAATTTCTTCACCAAGAAGCGAAACCTGACACATCTCTACTCATCCCAAGTCACTACCACTTTGGGCAGGCCAGGAACCGTCTGCTGTGAGGCTGGTGGACCGAATCTCGATGCCGCTGCAGCCTCACAAAATCATCACTGACGTGCTCTTCCAGACTCGCAAAGCCATGAATCATGAACCGCTGCGCGGTACTGACATGCCGCTGCGACGCACCAGCCAAACGAACCGATCAAAGCCATGAGCCGAAAAAGCGAAATCATCACCGACAGAATGGAGACTTGCCATCTGTCCCACACTGGCCCAAGCCAGGCTGCAATCTTGAACGATCTCATCTGGCCCCAACCTGACCTCCGTTCCCAAGTTAAGACCATAGCAAAAATCAAAGGAACCAGCTGCCAATACGCCCTTCCCTGCCAGGGCTGCAATGCCTTAACCCGTTCCACTTCCTCAGCATCCCTCAGATCGATGGGTACTGGTGCAATCAGGATCCACGTTGCTTGTGTCTGGCTGGGTAGGCTGACAAGTATGCTGAAAATGGCTCCGCCCATCAGGTTCAGCACAGTAAAAAATTGGACAGCACGGACATCAAAGGTTAGCACCGCATAAACCTGTGCAGTGGTGGTGAAGAAAGTCTCATACCATTCCATCTCCTTGTACTTCAGAAAGTCTTCGCTGGCATATCCCTGCTGGAGACTCGCTGCTGCAGCGCGGGCCCCTTTTAACTGGAAAGGGTCGCAAGATGCTGTGAGAGACAAAAGTTGCCCGATGATCACATAGAACGCGAAGTAAGGCTGCCCGTTGCGCAGAAATGTCAAGACCGAGAGGACATCGAAGGCTGGGTCCACCAGGGTGCCCAAGACTCCACAATACAAACTCCAGTTTGCCTCCGGACCCCCTGAGCTCTCTCCTGAGTCCTCTCCTGAACCCTCCGAAGTACCACATTCCAAAAAGTCGCTGTAGCCCACCGAACCCAACTCCGCAGGGCAGTGATTGACATAGAGCAAGTATAGCAGTGTGAAAGCGCTGATGGAGCCGTATGCCAACGAGTAGAAGTACATGAGCCACACATGCGGCATCCATTTCATTGCCCACGAAGCTGTTTCTACTTTCCAACAGGTTTTCAAAATGCGGAACTGAGACTGAGAAGTGTGATTCGCCATCTTACTCATGGAGAAGTAGTGCAACGGGCTGAAGGCATAAGGGAAAGCACTCCCTTGGCCCAGATTTTCCCTGCACCAACTGCGGCACTCGTGCGCGACAGAGATGTTTGCAACTACATCAGTCTGGAGAATGCTGGAGCAGTTCGTTGGCATCGCAGAAGTGTTGTGCACCCGTTGCTCCAAGTTGGGAATTGAACTAGTCCTGATCCACTTAGTCCAGTCCCCATCAAGTGACAAAGTCGGCTCTTCTGGAGCTAACGCATGGTCCAGCAGCGGCGACACCTGTGCTGGAACGATGAATACCCCGAACATAAAAATGATGCCTAATCCACTACTGGGACCCAATATAGAGACCGCAACAATGCCCCATTCTCCCCTTTCTGCGGCATTCACCGCGGGGCGCCGAATTGCGACGATGAGTCGCCGCCACATGGGGAGTCGCAGCAACATGGCAATGAAATGCCTCGTCTTGGCGCTTGAACAACCACCCTGCAGCCACGGACCCAACAACCAAGGGTCAAGCACCTGAGTGACGAATCAAGCAACCCATGAACCAACCAAGCACCCAGTTGACACACCAACATTTTCGTCATGTCCCCTTCACCGTGGATAATACAATATAGTATCAAGATTGTTCGCCATATAAGCTCTCGTGTAGAGTCTGGAGTTCTGGATTTGATATCCCTCTCGCTGCTCACCTCGCCTCGCCTCAAGTCACCGCCTTACCTCCCCTGCCTTCCTCCTGCTCATCTTCCTCCTCCTCCTCCTCATCAGCATCATCATCCCTGTCATCAAATTCATGAAGTCAATTGGTAGCTAGGCATCGCCCTGATCCCTGGGTAATGCGGCGTTTTGTGTGGCAGGTGCAGGATCCGGTACACCTCCCTTGCATTCTGCGTGGTAGGTGTGGCCCTTTTTGATTGTGCCTTGGCATACATCACCTGCGTTTTCCGTAGCAAGTGCAGTATTTTTTGCACCCGGTGGTGTCTTTTGCTGGTGGTCATTTGGCATTTTCTGTAGGTGCTGATGAGGTAAGCGCCGCCCCTCCATTTTTTGATACCAAACCATTAATCATCAATTAAACAACACTAGACATCACTTAAGCGTGACTAACCACCAGCTAACCTTGAACCATCAACTAGCCATCGATAAACATCACTAGATGATCACAAACCCTGGATACCCAAACATTCACTCGCCATTTTTTCTTCTCAGCTTACAGGCCGATTTTATCAAAATAAAACAGGAAATTGAGGTATGAATCCCTTAAGAAGTGGTCCCATCACTTCAAGTCTTTAGGGTCTCAATAGTTCCTCCTTCCGCCAGACCGGAAGAAGCAACTACCCCCTGGTGTTCCCCAGGGCCCCGCCAGACCGGGGTACTCCTGGGCCTCAAACACCTTTAAAAAGGGATTCGGAAAAATAAAACTGAAATCTTGCAGCCCAGGTCAATTCTTTTCCTTTCTTTCCCAAGACCCTAATAGGGTGCGGTGGGATGGGCTGAGCCAGAAGCTATGATGAGAAGAACCATGGTGATTCATGTTTATACCCGTAGAAACGTAGGAACAAACATTCACTCGCCATTTTTTCTTCTCAGCTTACAGGCCGATTTTATCAAAATAAAACAGGAAATTGAGGTATGAATCCCTTAAGAAGTGGTCCCATCACTTCAAGTCTTTAGGGTCTCAATAGTTCCTCCTTCCGCCAGACCGGAAGAAGCAACTACCCCCTGGTGTTCCCCAGGGCCCCGCCAGACCGGGGTACTCCTGGGCCTCAAACACCTTTAAAAAGGGATTCGGAAAAATAAAACTGAAATCTTGCAGCCCAGGTCAATTCTTTTCCTTTCTTTCCACGTCCCCCTGCCCTACGCTTAAGCGTTGGCTCAAGCTTCAGGGGCGATGTAATGGAATTTTCATAAACAAGGTGAAACGGTCGCAGCAAACGGGGTTGAATTTGAATATCGGCTAGCATTGCTAACCCCGAGTTGAGGTAAATCTTTGCGGTTTTCAAAGCAGTCCACCTACCCATCAAAAGGACTCGGTCCAAATTACCGCTTTGGACAAATAAATGTGTTGCACCTCCTCTTCTGAGTGAATATGGTCTGAAATCGTGATTTTCGATTTTCAGACCTTTGAGGCAATCATAAACAATTGTCGCCAAGCATGCGGTTTGCTAGTCAAAAACGTAAAAGGTTGAACTTGGGATTTCTATTGCCACAGCAGTTGCAAAAGCGTCTTATCGGTAAGGGTAATGCTTTCAGCAGCCCCCTGACGCTTACCACTTTTGGTTAGCCCTAAACTCAAAACGGCAGGCTGGGAGGAGGAAGTCATATGGATTTGCCATGCTTGAATTCCTAACAACTCCCCTGTTCTTAAAAGGCCAAAGAATCCAACTAACAGGCTCAAGGCAAAAGTTGGATGGCCATTGAAAAAACCCCAGCCAACCATGGCTTTGAGTACACTCAACGTAAGTGGCGCAGCTCTATGTGGTAGTTCATGTGTTGTCCAAGTTTTCATCAACCGCCACGAGGAAGGCAAACATCCCTTGAGTTTAGGATCAAAATCCTGAAGAGCAGCTAAAAAATTGCTGGCAGTAGCACGCCCTTCTCCTTCTGACCAAAGGAATTCTAAGTAATCAGACACCAAACTGTCCATTTTGTCACGCTTGGTAGGTAGCTGAAGACCATCTTTATCCAAAAAGTGGTAAAACATTTGTAGACTCTTGTGATAGCGCTCCTTGGTAACAGGTAGAACTGTTAAACTCTTCAATGTACCCAAATTCTTTCGGACTTTCTTTCGTTCCTCCTTGGTGTGAGCTTGCACAGACTTCATTGCTTTTTTACCCATCGCTTCCGTACGCCCCTGCGGGATGGACGATCCGCAGGGTTTTGATGAGTATCAACATAGCCCCAAATGGGCTGCAAGCCACACGCTAGGAGGTAAGCCGAAAGTCGCATAAGGGTACGTTTCATTTTGCGTGAAGAAGAACGTCCACGAGATAACGCGTGGAGCACCACTAATGAGTCAACCAAATGTATACACCGCAAATTTTGCTGCTTGAGTTGTAAGGCTCGCCATCGAATACCAGTAAAAACCGCACGAAGTTCCAGCACATTGATATGATCGCCGGTACCAGACCAGCGCCATCCTGAAACAGTTTTCCACCTCCAGAGACCTGCGGGAACCGATGACCTGAGCCTGTGAAACTTGGTTGGAATATCGCTTTGAGATTGTAATAAAAGATCTTCTCCTTTGAGTGAAACAAGACCGGACAGTTTTTTGACAAGACGAACATCTTGAGGTTGAGTTACGGGGACTTGGTGTAATGGCGGACGTAACAACAAGCTTTGCAGACTGGACGCACTGCCTGGAGCCAATCGATCCACAATCTGTTGCGGCGAAAGCCGGACACCAAACCCAAGCACTGAGAAAAGATTGCTAAGCAGCCAGGTGATGACAGGGATAGACCACGAGTTTCCTACCAAGCTCAACCTGCAAAATCTGTATGCGCAACGGAACCGTGTGCGGACTTCTTGAGACATTGAGTTGTAAAACCAGCTGGGAAGCCCATAATGGCCTCCCGTTCACGCACACTTGGGACTCGCGGGGGAAGGGTTCGGTGATGTAAGCAGTTCACATCTTTGTATTGATAAGGGGGGAAGCGGTGGGCATCTTGATGCCACCTTTCCCGTTCATGCTCAGCACAACCCCCCAAACCAGCGGGACGTCGCAAAGGTACGGGACTAGGCCGCGAGGTAGTAAACGTGGGTAAGGGGCTATCATCGGCACGCTTCCAACCAGCTTCTAAGTAGAGGGACTCCGTAACAGTGGCATGCAACTTGACCTCACCCCGAAGCGGAAGTCGGCCATCCGAACCTGTCCACACCTCCACACCTTCCCCAGGAAGAAGCTCCCACGAGACCCAGTACAGGCGCGGGCGATGACACAACGAAACTCCTGCAGAGTCAATGTACCACGGCTCCTCTTGGAATTCCTCATTCATAGTTTGACAGTCCTCTGCCGACATAGAGGCCACGTTCTCAGTGAGATTGTGCACTTGTGCCCAAGGGAAATGTTTACGCATCAAAGCACTTACTCTGGGTACCTCCTTGAACAAGACACTCCTAGCATCCCGGAGAGCACCCTTTTTGTCACAATTGAGGCCAGACACCCCCTGACACGGTGGACCAGATCCAATGATGATAACGCCAACGTTGCTAAATTTCAATGCCCAACCAATGACTGTTGCATCATCGATTTGTTGAATATCCGCAACTGTGATTGTATCAGGGAAAAACGCTTCGACCACGCGGTTTGCACTTTCATTCATTTCAACACTTATGTGTCCAGCAATGGGCAAATTCAGTGCGTCTAACGCAATGCGCAAACCTGCTATCCCATCAAACAACCCCAAGCTTAACACTTGGCAGAAATCGTGTTCTTCTGGTACATCTCCCCTGACAGTACTCTCACTGGCAGCCTTCCCGTAGGGACTAAGCCCTCTGGAAACACAAAGACCGCCCCCTGTCGTGGAAGCATCCGAAGCTGTCACAGCTTCACCAAATTCGGCCCGGAAGTCCATAAAGGCCAAAGGAACAAGCCCCACAAACCGCACCAACTCTTTGACTACCGATACCGGAAGGATTGCTCGGAATCGGGGCGGGCGATCATCCAGTGATGTTATAGCTTGCCAAACACTGTTCAATCCAGAAAGCATAGGTCGTCTAAACATTGAAATATACACCAGGCCTCCCGTAACCACCTGCAGTTCATGTTGGGAGGCCTTTCCTTGTGCAATCAATTGAAGAGTGAGACCCACATACTTAAGGATCTTTGAGGGTTTTGCACCACATGTCCCTTTGACACCGTCGATCCAGGCACCTTGAACTTCTGCTTGTAGACGTCGTTCCACTGCTTTCGAAGGATGTCTTGGCAATCCTGAAGCCGCATAAGCCGCTCGCAGGTGTTCAATGGTTTCCGGGGGAGTGCCTTTAATGAGTTCTGCCAGTTGATGATCCATCTTTTCCAGTAAATCGAAGTTGTCAAGGTAAATTCGAAAAAGTTCCGGGTGTTGAGAGAAAGTGCGATCACGCCGCAACTCCGATTCACCACCAAGACCATGGGGAAAGGAACCAAGCGACTTCCGAACCACCAACCTGTGTATATGCTGGGCTATACCTACCGAGTTCACAAATCCCATAGGTAACACTCGGCTGTAAAGGTAAGCGGGTTCGTTGGGAAATCCTTCAGGCACCAACTCATCAGGAAGCCGTCGCCCAAAAGCCATATATGGCCACCAAGTCGAAGGTATTTTGAATAAATAAAAGAAGCAGCGAATATCTTCACTACTAACACTGAGTAGCTCGCCCTTCTCCAAATACAAAGCCCCCATGGTGTGTATGGCTGGCAGTGTTCCTGTATCCCCAGTCATCTGACGGCAGTTCACGTTCAACGGTTTGAAATTCATGATTAATCTGCATACTTCAGTGGACCCCACGAACTCTTGCTTGGTCACCGAAAACATTCCAGATAGCAAAGGGCGGCCTCTAATGTGAAAAACTTGTGAAAGTGGAATGGCACCGCAAACTTGAGCATCCATCAGCCCCTTAGCGACATTGTACCAATCACCATCCTTGACCATCACATCGGGGGTACGCCCAACAACCAAGTCCTCATCAGCCACAAGATACTCTTTAAAACGTAGAATGTAATCCAATACACCCCCCTCACAGAAATCCCGAATATCCAGTTGTCCAACTTGACCTGGGAGGGAATGTCGAATCTCCTCCCATGAAATTCGTCTTGCGAGTTTAATCTCCTCACCAGCATAATCTACCCCTTTACTCATAAAATATTCATCAAAGCTTGTCATAGGGATCTCCATCTTCAACACTTCCGCATCCTGAACAATAAGTTGAAGCCTTTTTAGCACACGAAGCGCGGCTGGAGAATCTTCACCCCTCATGCCCTGGCCGTTCAAAGAATTCAAACTGGCCACCAGAGCTGAGACAAAGTTCGATGAAGGGAAAGGCTCATTCTGACACTTCGGTACTGGTAATGGAAAGAGCTCCTTAGTACCAGTAGAGGTCGCCGGCCTGTTAGCTGTAGAAGGTTCACATAACATCAAAATGTCATGAATGGCCTCTCCCACATTCTCAAACGTCGTCTTTGACTGTCCTTGGAAAAATTTGGCCAAAATGGCCGTCACTCGAGAGTGAAACTCATGATGGGAGTTCTCCTTACTCCCTTGGATCTTTCGCTTTGCTGCCACTTGAGCCTCTTCGATCAATCCTTCGATGTCTTCAGGGGACACCCCAGCTGCCACTGAGATATCCTTTGACTTTGCTTTTTCTGCCACTTTACTCTGCTCTGCCTCACTTGTCTGCCTCTCACCTGTCACTCCTCTACCTCTCTTCCTTTTGGGAGGGGTCTGTCCTCCTCCCCATTTCTTTGCACCTCTCATCCATGACACCTCTTTTTGAACGGCTTTTTCTTCTTCGTTGAGCAAAACCTGAGCCTCATCTTCAAGGGACGACATCATTTCGTCTTGGCTTGCCATCCCCCCTTGTCTTCTCGTCTGCCCTCATTCTGCTTTCCTTTTCCTGGCTCTTCGGTTTTGCTCTTTCCTCCTTTGCCGTCCTTTCCTCTTTTGCCTTTGGGAGTGAATGAACTTTCAGCTCCCTTGCCAGAAACTCCTCGCGTGGTGATGTTCTTGAGCTTGTCTTCTTCTTTCGCCCGGCGGTAGGCATCCATAGTTTCCGACTCATCCATCATAGAGCCGGTGTCACTTCGGACTAATTCCAGTTGCCTACCAACTGTCCAATGAGCACCTTTACAGGTACTCTCCAAAGACTTTAGTCTTTGAGTCAAGACATCAACGCTTCCAGCAATTTGCCCTTGCAATAGACCGTCTACAGCATGGGCAATCGTCAAGGCTTCTTGTAGCATCGGTGGGGTCATGGAGTTGGAGAGGTTTTGTCGCACATACTGGGTGAATAGCGGTGGAAGTTTTCCACGGTCCAAATCCCACATTGTTCCTGCCGACGTGACCAGCGTCTTGCGAATCTCTCCCAGGGTGCAACCTGAGAGTACTCCAGGATATTTTCGGTGAATGGTCTTCAGCCTCCTTTCGTTCTCATAGAGAGCTGCCGCACCTTCTACCCCAAAGCTATCACTGGTCGAAGACGACGAGGAAGATCCTGTTGAACCTCCGCTACTCTTCTTCTTTTTCTTTTTCTTCTTTGTTGTCTTTCGAGCCTTCTTCATCATCCGGTTTCTGCTTTTCACGACTGGGTCCAACCCAGTCCCTTGGTAGACCAAACTCAAACTCACCTGTCCTGGTTCCTTGGGATCGCTCTCCTCCTCGGGAGCTCGCCGCTTCTTCTCTTCATCCTCTTTGTCTTTCTTAGCCTTCTCCTTTTTTTCTTTCTTGCTCTTCTTGGGAGCCTCTGGACTCCCTTCTCTATCTCCTCTTGCGGCCTCAGCAGCTGCTCGCAGCCGCCTCATCTTGTCATCTGAACCTGGACTTTCACGAGGGACCTTGACCGCGTTGGTGAACCAAGCCTGGTCTTCCAGGCTTACTTCTTCATACTCCTCTCCATGAGCTAAGCCATCTCCAGTCAAAGCCCTGTCACACGATGGCCCACACACATGGATTTGGAATTTTCGATCCTCCTTTCCCGAAAGGTAGCGTAAGACTCCATCATCCCGCGTCCCTGTCGCCTCGATTTCAAGGTAAGTCTGACCTCCCTCAAGCTTGACATCCGTCACCTTCCCCACGATATCCGTCTCCCGTCCGTAGTAGTGGGCTTTCTTGAACCACACAGTACGAAGAGCACCCAACTGCAAAGCAGTCAAATCCCGTAGGAGAGGTTGACTGGGAGGTGGACCTGGATCGCCAACTCCTGCAGGCCTTCGCAATCGAGGTGGACGACGATGGGAAGCAGGTCTAGGTAGCACCTTAGGCAAGGCCTTAGCCTTTGCCTTGGCTTTGGCCTGTGCTTTGGGAGCCATGGCGGTCTCCCTTGTCAGCGCCTTCCACGCCGGTTAAAGGCTTCCTGCTTGGCTCTTTTGGTGATACCCTTGTTGGTACCTTGAGACCAGCGGGGGTGCTGGCTATAAGGGATTGGCCCTCGCCAAGAGGATCCTGGTCCTGGACGAGGAGGGAGCCGGTGGAGCCCCGGGGGAGGTCCAGCAGGAGGAGCTGGAAATTGCCTTCTAACGTGAGGCGGAGGTGAACCAGCCGGTTCTGGGACTGGTTCTGCTTTCCTTTTCTTTTCCTTTCCTCTCTCACTCACAACAGGTGAGCTAGAGTTCCTGCGTCTCCTTCTGCGGCTCCTGGAACTCCTTCTCCTCTTTCGCCGCCTTTCACCCCCTTCGGTGGCCTCCTCTGCTCTCTTCTTTGAAGCAGAAGACTCTGGACGCGTCCTCTTCGAAGCAGCAGGTTTGGGAGAGGACTCTCTATCTCCCTTTTTCTCTTTGGCCTCTTCCTCTTTTCTTGGTTCAACCGGATGTGCGCTCTCTTCCTTGACAGATGTTTCCTTTTCGTCCTCAGGTGAAGCTTTTTTCTCAGCAATCTCAGGAGTGGCAGGGCTGACAGGCTCCTTCTTGTCAGCCGATGATCCAGGAGGTACTTTTCCCGCGTCCTCCTCAGTAGGTGGCAGATGGGAGTCCTTCTGACTCCCTTGGCTTTCTTTCACTTCCGGCTTCGCCTGAACTTTTGGGCTGGGAGTGGCAGCTCCCCTATAGATTGGAAGGTTAAGATCGGTTGGCAGCCCAGATCCCCTTCCCAATGCGTCTCGCAGATCGCACTCGATAGCCCGTAGTCCAGACTCGGCCACACTCTGGACAAAGATGTCACCTTGCCCTTGTGCAATCAAGCCGCAGACTCGCTTAAGGGTGACACAGATCCGGCACTGGCAGGGGGCGGCGTGCCCCCCAAGACCCTAATAGGGTGCGGTGGGATGGGCTGAGCCAGAAGCTATGATGAGAAGAACCATGGTGATTCATGTTTATACCCGTAGAAACGTAGGAACATCCTGACTAAAATGAACCCTGCAACCCTTGTACCTACAGTACATGTTCACAAACCTTTTGATATGGCTCTGGCTAAAGGTCAAAACCCTTTACCCCTAGGTACCCCTGGTGTGACCAGGCTGTTTTCCCCATGAAATTTGTTGCTTAATTACCATGATAGCATCGGTTGGCGATAGCATTGGTTAGGTAATGGCTTGACTCATAGCCATACAGCTGTGGGTCAGTTCACCCTTAGTCTTCCTGGTTCCCCTATCATTAACCACGCTGTTTTCCCTATAAAATTGTTGGTGACTATCGCCCCATGAAGCCGTTGGTTGGGGCCCTGGCTTGGACCCAGCTGGCCATAGAGTTGGTATATCCCCTAGCATCCCTAGCATTCTTGGATATAACCCCTTATTAACCATTCACCAGCTGGGAATATACCACCTCTACCAGTTAACCAACGATACTTAGGGGATATACCACTACTCAGAGGGGGAAAATGCTTCACTTATTATCCCCTAGGTACCCCTGGTATAGCTATTTTTTTCCCTATAAATTGGTTGGTTAATAACCACCATTATTGGTTGAGCCATATATAGTTGGTACATCCCTCGGTATTGTTGCTTATTAGATCTGGCATATCCCCATATGTAGCTGGTATATCTCCCTACATAGCTGGTATATC
>VSDK01013418.1:0-13726 GCA_009767595.1 Symbiodinium kawagutii
GGGGGGGGGGGGGTCCCCCCTCATTAATCCGGGGCTCAGATTAATGAATATTAGTAGATGTTATAACATAATGATTGGCAATCATTCTTCAGCTTAGCTGCGGCGAGATCAACACAGCCCTCCTGGGAGCTGCCCAGTCCTCCACCTTCTCCTTAGGCATCGCCTCGGCGCGGGTGCCCTGGGTGCCGCCTCGACCTCCCCCAGGGACCATGTCATGGCTCCATTTTTCCAAGGCCTGGCGGTCGTGAGTTGGGCAGTCAAACGGCGTGGAAGGAGAAACCGCAAGTTCCGGACTTTGAGATTTGAATCTTTGGTTTTTTGAGATTGAATTTCTCATCGCTTGTTGAACTGTGGACTGAGGCCCGCAATTTGTTTCAGTCAGCGGAGGTCAGCCCGAAAGAGAATGTCCATCAATGCATGGTCCATTCTCCTTGAGGCCCTCCGCTGAGTGAAAAAAAGTTTGCAGTCCTCAGTCCATAGATGTTCATAGTTCGACGTGTCCAACAGCTCGCATTCCTTGCTGCAACTTGACCGCTAAAGGACATGGGAATGGCGCAGGCCATTTTGCTGCGGCACCGCCTTGGAAAAGCTCTGCACATTGTGGCGCTGCTGGGACAAGATGTTCGACGGTCTCTCCAGCCAACATGACTTGGTCATAGCATGTCATAGCAACATTTGGCGTGCAACCAAGTGGCCATCGCCTATGTTCTGCGTTCATTTGATCATGACCAGCATTTCAAGCTGCACGCTGGTCATAAGGCCCCCTGAAAGTCCAGACGTGGCTCGGCAGCTTATCGGCTTCGTCTCCCCGAATCCTGCCTGCGCAACCCAGGCAGGCCCCTTGGAACGTGGTGCATGCTGAACTACATCGGCGAGGCCATTTCGCGCCCAGGAAGTCACTAAGTCCATTTCTCTTTGCGAAAATGGCTGCAAGAGTCCAGCTCACCCAAAATCGTTGCAAATTGTTAACCGCCAAGTTTTGAGCAAACAACTGTCCTGCGGATTGTGGGAACAACTATGCGAAGAGACTCCCTGGTTGGCTGTGGTGGTATACATCAAAGCTACCCAATGGCAACCTTCCGCCGCATCCCATTCCCCAAATCACAATGAATTCAATCGTGTCTTGCTGTTGCGATGAAGTCGAGTGAACATTTGCCTCATATGTTGGCGAATCTCGTTGTCGTGATAGTCAACCCAACTGTCTATACTTCAAGCTAGTGAAAATTCATCGAACAAGGCCCTCTGAACAAAGATACTGATGATGATGTTTACTAGTCCATGTCTGGTGTCAAAGTCCGCAAAGTCATCCGTTACAACAAATTTGAATAAAACGACATTGTACAATGAGGATCTTCCTAACGATGGCTTCACCGTTGTCTGGCATTTTATGGTGGCTGTGTCAGAACCATGTTTTACCATTGTCACCCTGACTGTGTCATCAGTTCCCTCCACTTATATTGTTGAATTGCCTGGCCTCACTGTTACTCTACACGGTCTAAGTACTGCTTTCAAACATCTGTCTCAACCTGCTCTTTGATCCAAAAAACAATAAGCCTGCTTGTTTCATCAACATTTTGAAAGCTCAATGAAATGAGGTTCCATTATATATAGAAAAATTACATAAATATATTAATACATTAATATTGATACAGTGTATACATTACTGTTTAATACATATTAATACTCTTTAGTACCCTTTAATTCTGTTCATATATACTCTTTACCTAACCCCTGCAATCCACTATTTGGCACTGTTTGACTGATGGTCTTTACATAGGCTCTTTCTCAATCATTACTGGCTTATCTGCTACTTGTTGATCTCTATGTCTGCTCCAGGCTGAAGAATGCGGTGAGTCACCGAAGACGAAGAGGACGAGCAGGAAGCAGCAGAGGGGCCCGCCATCACGACTGACCTCAGGTGACAGGGTAGGGTGTGCCACAAGTGATGAGGCAAACAACATATTGGGATACAAGTATTGGTCTATAACTGGTCGGTGGTCATAACCCCCATGAAAAATATTAATCAACCAATCAATCATTTGCAAATACAAGGGAAAATATGAAATGGTTTACCATCAATAGATAACTATTGGATATGACTGCTGTTGATATTGAAAATGACGCCAGGCCCACAACAACAATTCTCTCCCACTAGTATACTTTTGTCATAAATGCGTCAGTTGTGACAAGATTTGGACTATCACAATGTTTGACTGCTTATATGACCTATCAGAACTTCAGGGGTAGATCCAGATTATCAAAGAACCCTGATGTTGATTCAACTTACCCATAATTTAAACAGCATGATTCATCATTAACCCTGACCATGATCAACCCTAACCATCATCAATTAACCATCATCAAAGATCATAATCCTAATAGGTAGC
Organism: Symbiodinium kawagutii; assembly: GCA_009767595.1. NCBI lineage: Eukaryota > Dinophyceae > Suessiales > Symbiodiniaceae > Symbiodinium > Symbiodinium kawagutii. Next base: position 2,388 of record VSDK01013418.1, read on the forward strand.
CCTAATCACCCCATCACTAACACTTCCATGACCGCTATCATCAACCCTAACCATTATCAACCCTCATTTATCTGGGGGTGGTACTTGCCCCATCTCAGCCCCTTGGTCGACCGTGCCTTACTGGGAAGTCGTCAGGGCGCTGAGCCTCCTCTCCCTCGGCCTACACGAAAGCAGCGGCCAGAGCTGGTGGTTTCTACGGCCGGTGAATGATGGGGTAATCACCATCTGACTAACCATGATCACCAATTATCATTTGTCACGTGAATTTGCCATGTGGCCATTATCTTGTGAATTAACTTGAATCATGGCGATTGGATCAGCAAGTAATTCACAAAGTAATTCACCAAGTAGTTCACCAAGGAATTCACTCTGATTTGCCATTGATCTGAATTGAGTGGTTGATCATGGTTGGTGAATTGTTAGCGCTCGCCTCCTGGTAGATTCACTTGAAATGTGAGGCCGATATGCACCCATCACCACTGGGTGGCACGGATGGTCGATGGATCAGCTGATGCTCAAAACGATCATTCTGAAAGTCGGATGCGGAAGCTTCACCCTGGTTCGTAGTTTTCCCCCACTTTGTCACCCGAAACAACCCCAATTGTACCATCAGAGTGGTAGGGGGCCGGTATGGTCTAGTGGAAATGGCGTCTTCCCTCAAGCGTCGGACCTGGGGCTCCACCCCTGCAGTTAAGGAGATGAGCGCTGCCCGACAAACCTACTACTACCATCAGAGTGGTACCTCCGGAAGTTGGGAAGTCAGGGTCTGATTGTCTCAGCATCAACGACACCAGGATGGATCAACCACCAAGGACTGCCTGGTCACCACCGGAAAGGCGCTGCCCCGCGCTCCCGGTCCTCGCAGCCGCCGTTCTTTCGCCCGTCGGCTTCACCTTGGAGATCGCCGCCTGCCGCTCAGCATGGTGGAGCTGGAGCTGTCGCTATTCCAAGCAAGATCAACTGGATCATAGTGATGTAAATTCTATGAGATCTGATCATATTCATGCATGATATGAGATCTGACAATAACCAACTGGATCATATGGATATTGATGTCAACTGAGATCTGATCATATTGATGCATGATATGAGATCTGCTAACAATCAACTGGGTGATACGGATGCGACGGATGCGTGATATGAGATGAGATATGATAATCAAACAATGGCTAGAATCAATAGGCTCATAGTGAAATATAGGAAAGCTCAGTGGCTGTAGGGAGCTCAGGAGATGATGGCTCCTAAGCATAGGAAGCTTTGAAAACTGCTGATGAGCTGAGATGAAGCTGTGGGCAATGCGTGAAACGCTAGACATATCTTGACATATCTTGACATATGAACCTTCATTAACCATCATTACCCATCCTTCACCATCCTCAATCATTTCCATGATCAACCCTAACTATCATGAACCATCATAATCCCAATAGGTAACCCTGCCCGAATCATTACCTATCCTTAACCATCCTCACCCGCTATCATTCAAGATCACCGACCTTCACCATTCTTCCCGCCCGCCTTCAGATCCAGCAGACTTCACCGGAGAGGACGATCCCATGGGCTGCGCACCTGGACCTGAAGCTAACCACGTCCCAAGTGTTTCCTGTTTTCAGAGATATCTTTTTGATCTGTTGGTTTGATTTGGTTTGTATCTTTGAGATATTGCTTTAGAGATATCTTTTTGTTTCCAACTGTTGGTTTGGATTTTAGAGATATTGCTTTAGAGATGTATGTTGTTGTTTAGAGATATATCGTTCTTGAGTTATGTTTTCTAGAGATATCATTCTATAAATATGTTTGAATATTTTTGAGAGATATGTTTTAGAGATATGAGATATTTACAATGTCTGTTGAGACCTGACACAACTTATTTTCTTATATTTACAGAGCAACTACCCATCAACTTGCAGGGACAGCATCCCAACATGCCAAACTTTGCACGCGACTCTCAACGCACTGTCAATGATTTCGAGACTCTTGGAGCAGGTTTCCGGAAGCATAGGGATTCATAGCGGCTCAAAATACTTAAGAACAGTTGATACTGGTTAACCATGGGCAACAATGGCCTGTGATGAATGTAATACTGTTTCCAGTGTGTTACTTGAGCCAAAGCCGTCGTCAAATGTGGTCAACGGGTTCAATTAAGGTGACCTGAAAGGTTGACTCCAAACAACCTCTGCCACTATGTCCCATGATACTGCCAGGTTTACCAAGATTACCGAACTGGGTGATGATGATCCCTGCTGAACAAGCTGAAAGAATCCCACGAGAATCTACCACTTGGCATTTTGTGCATGGCTTGAAGAAGTTCTTGAATCACACTCCTGCGTCAAAACTGGTGGATGATCTGGCTACGGGTGGCATACAAATAACAAACAAATTGATAGATGATATGTAGATGAACATCCCAACAAAAAAACTAGTTTGGTCATTTAGCGGATCTTTACAAGGGGAGGGTATTGACCCAGAGCCATTTGGTCAAAGAAAAAACCATAGCGCTTAGGTTTGCCCGTTAGATGACTACCATCAGGGGTTGTATCCAGCCAATAACTGGGCGGCTCGCCCTCCTATGTTCAACCCACCAACGGACAGGGCGGTTGCAGCGATGAGTGGCAACTGGCGCAACTGGGGACGTGTTGACGGTTCAAAACAATATGGCTAACGAGAGGCACATGTACTAGGGTGATGTTTTTTGGTTCATCATTATATCAAACCAATGATCATACTACAGTAGTATGGCATGGTTTTCGTTCATGCTGATGATGGTTCATAGTGACAATGGTTTGTTGACCCTTGTAGACAGCAGGTTGTACAAAGAGAACCACTTGCAGACCAGCAAAAGGAACTTTCTTTGTCGGTTTCATCCAACACACAAGTGGAACCAGAGTCTCTTGAGCCCATCAAAACCTATACGGCAACGTTTATTCTTGACTTAAAGAATCATGCAATGAATCTACTTTCTGCTTGACGGTGCCTTTGTATTTTAATGTATTTTATAAGTCCTGCTTGAATTAGCATTGCCAACCCCTCGCGTTGGTCAGCTGCAGCTTTTCACCACCGGCGCCAGAGCGGTGGAACGCGCATGGTATGGCTTCCTGGCGAGGAGAAGGCCACAGTGAAGGAGCTTGCTTCAATGATCACACGACCGTGATAGTCCAGGATTACTGATACTACGCATCTGCTATTATCACGGAAACCAATAAAGTAACTAGTCTGTCTGTTGTCATAATTCCAACAAGATTCTTTGCTTGTCATTACAGCAAGTATCTTACAAGCAGAAGTGCCCTGAAAAAGCAACAGGGCGCACGCAAACTTGACTGCGTCGAATCTCGCCTTCATATCACTCCGCACAAACACTTATTAAAACCAGATCAATCATTAATTATGAATAAACCCATCATATCCAACCATTATACTTGGTATATCCCCTCTTATCTTTTCTGATCCCAAATTACAAATCTACGGCTACGGCTCAGTAATCACTTCCCCAAAAAAAATGTCACAACAGTTTGGTTGTGAGTTGTCAACTGCTGGTGATTAAACCACGCCGGACTCGTAGTGTTCCCTGTCTGGTGTAGAACAATACCTGGGCATGTGCCAAAACAGGGTAACCAACAACCCACCAAAAATGATCATTTTACCAGGAAACCATTGGCTTTGGGGGTACCACTATTTTGGCACATACCCACCTGTCTAATCATGGTCGCTAAGGGTTAGTGAGGGATAGACATCTAGTGGTCACTATGTTGTATTCCTTCTGCAGCTGCAATCAACCTACAGCTCTAGTCCCCACACTAGCGAGTTGGAGTCAGGAGAATGATGCTGATGACTATCTTACCGTTGACTTTGCGGCACTCACGATCGAATATTCATAGATAATCAGAATTAGATAAATCTTCTGAAAATCTGTTCGCAGTAGGTCTAGTGAAGCGCGTTCGTGCCTTTTTACCTGCCAATCTGCAGTTATTGTCGCAGGCTGCTCCCTTTGGGGCTTGCCAGCGGGAAATGGCTTCGCACCGCCACCAGCTGTCACGACCCCCCCACACTTCAGCGCAGGGGCAAGTGCGGCAGCCCATGGGTCAAAAATAAGTCGTGGCAGCCCCTATCTTCACCATATAGCATCATCTCGTGAAAGAACTTCACCATGTGATGCATCCATGTCAGGTGACAAGATGTGAGACAATCTGCCCACATCCAGCGTTGAAAATTGAAAAATGGTAGCCACCAGTCTAGAGGTCGAGGCACCAAGTATAGCCACAAAACTATAGTGAGTCGGCTTGGCTATACTTGGGAAGAGAACATACCATCATTTTACTAATATGAGTCTCGCTCATAGTATATAATGGTAGCCACCAAGGAACATATGCGAACATACCAACACATACAACCCAGGTCGGTTTCTGGCTTCCAAGCGTTTCAGATCTGAACCTGCTAATTTTGACGGTGAATTGGTAGTTGCACACATGAATTATTGAACCCTTCAGGCAGAGACCCATGGCCTGCTAAAAAAGCAGAGGAACGTGGCGAACAGTCAGGCGGAGCGAGAATATCAGTCATGAAAACGCAAAAGTATCCAGTTTTGAACGAAGACAGCCTGTTCATGCCTGCTCTATGATGATGCGAACCTGAGGGTTGTTGTCCGAATAGCAACATACTGTTTACCTATATACAGGGGTTCTTGTTTCACTCAGCTAAATCAACTATTTGGTACGTCATGGTATGTCATGAAGTCAGGTACCCAGTAATCGGATGGGTTTCTGTAAGACAAAAGAATGAACAATGAACATGTGTTGTTGATTGCTTTGAGGAAGGGAGTCCGAATCGCAGTATTGACTGATAGGAGATGAAAAGCTTGAACTCGCATCTATCACCAAGCCCAGATCTGCACAAATACGACCCAATTCCCTGAAAAACAATCTGCCATGCGCAAAGTCTCAGCCACCTGTTCGCCACAGCGCGGCCCTGCCGACACGAGTGCCCGGAGTTAAGCTACCGTTCACCAGAGGCGTGTAGCCAGGAACCAGCGATTGAGGCCATTGCCAAACCATCAACAGCTACAGCTTTCACAGCACCGGACACCCCTGCCGCGACCGGGACTCTGGTGGAATGTGTTGGCGCCCCACATTTGGTGCCCTGCATTGCCATATCGCCACCGATGACACCAATGAATTGCTGTTGCTTGGCTTATTGAGCTTTGTAGCCTGCAAGCCAATTCAAGTTGACCAAGGACACTATCCATGTGTTCATGTAGGATGCCAAAAGAGTTCGAACATAGCAATACAATACTGCAACTATATCCAAATTGAGCTCTTTGATTGTTGGGACGATATCTTTGTTGAAACTTCAAGGTGGCACCAACGCGGTGGCATTCAGGTGCGTTCAACGCGCTTTTTTCGACGGTGAAACTGATGCGTTTTCGGCTCCTGGAGAACAGCCGTCAAATGACCAGCGCAATGCACTCACACGCATTTGTGACATATCTGGAGACCGGCACATGCCGGTGGCAATCTGTATAATAGAGTGCATTTATATTATACTAGGGTCTGGTGACATGATATGTTTACCCATGTTGCCATGCAAATCCCTATTATTCATATGATATCATACTTAAATATACTCAACGGTACCAGTAGTTTTTCATGATGCAATCATCAGCAAATCAATGTCGAGTTGGAGGTCCATGCAATGACTTGCAGGTGACCCGAGAATGATGGTCACACAATTGATTGTTCTATCTACATTGGTCATTGAGGATGATTTATGATAGCATCACAGGAGAGCTCTTACTGGCTTGGTTGCAAATTGGTCTCCAAGTGTCCTCTGGGAGCTGGTGATTTCCCATATGTCAGAGAGGGTAAAAGGTACCACATGCAAGCGAGAAATATGACTGATGATCCTTCAGTTGCTCCGTGCGTATGCAGCACATGTTGCTGATGGTACTATGCTGGTTTTATCCTTGTGCTTTATCTCTAGTGCTTTAAATATAGCAAAATAGATCCTGGATGGTCTTAGTTGCTCAACTGCTTTCCAGAGGCTCTTAAAATCGAAGCGAAAATTCCGGCCCCGCCATCTCGGGGATTCACGCCGTGCCCTGGAACATCAACTCCACTCTTGACCAGCGTTCCAGGGACGGTTGCCACATGGTTGGCCCTCTCAAGCACATAGGCCATTTTGGAGACCCTACAACATAACGACAGCAAAATCGTGCCCTTTGTTGCTTCGAAGCCTCTTGTGAACAATTTGATCTTGAGGAAATCTGATGAAATCTGACATCATGCTCCTCTTGGCGCCAACCAATCAACCATTGGGAGCCAAGCTCGCCGCATTGGGTGAGTTAACCAGCAGAACGAGGATGTTTTCCAGCCTCCATGCTGCGAAGCGAAAAACCGTGCCAGACCGCACTGCCGCCGCGACAAGGCTCAGTGTCAACAAGGCCTTCTATCAACTGCAAAGATTGAACAAAAAGTCTGGGGCAGTTGGCTGAACCAACATTGGATACATCATTGGTCTTTCGTATCAATGCTGAATTCCTGATTGATATATCTCGATGATATCCAATTTGGGAACATTGACGCGCAAATGCTTGGGTGCCGATCACAGCCAGTCCATAATGGTGATATAAACCAACCAACAGTAGAGGCGAAGGTGAATACGCAGTATTATAGATTGACCCCACTTAGCTACAGTATGCTAAGCTGAGGCAGCGAGGCATTTCCAACTATTGTTGCTTGTCATCCTCCATGATCGCATGACATGTTATAAACTATCGTTGAGCTAGTCAGATTTTTTCCAATCACATCAATACTTGCAACATGCATAAGTGGATCGGGTTGATAGGTAAGCTCTTGTCTCGACTGTTGGGTACTCAAATATGGTCGGACTCACTAGCTGCTTGTTAGACAACACATAATCTTTCTTTGTTGCTTGTGACAGCCGATTTACCAGCATTTGGGTGTTTCTCAAAATAGGAGTGCCCCCAAATCATCCATTCTAAACCACCTTTTAGTCGTAAACCCGCCTTTTTGGGGTTCCCAAGTTTGAGAAATCACCATTTACCCTTAGCAATCGAACATACCTGGCTGGAAAGTGGCCATTCCTACATAATAGCTGAACCATCTAGAAATCGTGCATTATCCACCCGGCTGGCAACCATTTCGTTCGATGAATACGAAGCGGTCACTATAAACTGTAAAGTTAACTCGTCAATTCCTGTCAACTAGGTGCCGGGTATCTACAACTGGTAGATAGACTATGGTCAACACCAGGTAGACGAACGGTATACAACAGGTACTCCATTCCATTGCAAAGTGGTACAAACTGGTCCAAACAGAATTCCCTGCCCTCAACGTCGTGTCGGGCTGGCACGGACCAACGGCTCCTGGCCCAAGGATGTCCAAGAATCTCCGGCGACCAAAACCCTTCGGATGAAAAAATTGGTTTAGGACTCCCATGTTTCATCATTGTTCAATGTTCTGTTTTTAGGCCAGTTGATTGAAAACTAAGAACCAAACTCGTTGGGACCCTTGTGTATACCTATTGTTCCCAATTTGTGCTGGCCGTAAAAGAATCCTTGATTCTCAAAGTTTGGGCGGTGGATGAGTGGGGAACAAAAATGATCAAAATGTCATTGCAGACCCTGCCTAGAAACAACAGATCGGTAGGTCACTCATGAGGAACTCCTGGGAAGTTGGATATTTAAACCATATGCAGCATAGATACGAAAATCTATGCTTGTCAACATGATATGTGCATATCACTGCACATCCGGTAATTGTGCATAAGTGCACAATATCAACACCTGTCATATGTATGCAGCCAGCAAGTCTTTTCCACTCTTCAAACTCTGCAGGCTTTGAAGTGCTAAGTCAAGGGTGAGGAATCTGTCACTGCTGTGGGAACTGAACACGTTGATTGAACCCACAGACACACACACCCATACTACACACACATATGCGTGTGTAATACATGTATATATATTATAGTATCAATACTACTTCATGACTAACTGTGATTAACTGTGTATGGTCTCCTTGGCAACGGCAATCAAATCCTCATTGGCATACATTCTCCATTCATCATGTATCGGAATCAGTATCAAAATAACATTTCAGACTCAATATGGAACTCTAGAGTCATTGGTGGTATCTTGCCGAAAAAATGGAGTCAGAATGATGACGGTACCCTTCGCGCACACTCCCAGATTTCCAGTGTCGGCTCCCATGACCAATGTTTGAACGATGGGTAGGAGGTACATGATTTTGCGAGAAAAATACATACTGCATAGGTGATAGTTTGCTGCTATTGTTCAATTTTTTTCAGCGTGCACATGGGTGCACATTTGTGATGGGTGCTGCTGCATTTGCGCCATCAATAGCCAGTCCACACTGTTGTTGACAATTGCCAACCACTATGTTCTGAACAAGACCATGAATGTCCATTATCACCATGATCAATCATGATGAACGATTGCGAACCATTTTCAACCATTACTAGCCACCATCTGTTGAGCTCGGAGTCAACCATTACTAATCATTGTCAACCATTACTACCAACCACTATTAATCATTACTACGAACCGGTATCACTGAAAACATTACTAGCCACCATCCGTTGTCCATCATTGCTTCAGCGTCAGCCAGCCAAGCACCAGCACCCCCTTGCTCCGCTCCCCTTGCTCGCCTAGTTCGCCATGGACGATCGCCGGTTGCCGTTGCCTTTTCGCAAGCACGAGTTTAAGGCTCTGGTACACCAACCTGGCAAGAGATGCGGCACAACGAGTTCCCGAACTGTGTGGATCGTTCCTAACTAACTGGCACATATGATATGTGTCCGAATATACATATAAATATATGCTAGCCCCCCCCCCCCCAAAACCCCCCTTTGTGCAGACATAGTAGATGCAGCAAATGAATTTGTCAAACATACGTGTATGTGTGCATGTGCAGACAAGAGAATAATGAGAAACTAAGGCAAAAATAGGGAGAACTCAAGGAGAGAATAATAATAAAAAGAGCAAATGGGGAGAGAATGAGGTCTCCTTAATTCTCTCCTTATTATCTCCTTATTCTCTCCTTACTATCCTCTTTTTTTTCTTTATTAAGGAGAAAATAGGGAGAACACAAGGAGAGACTAAAGGAATAATAAAAAGAGCAAATGGGGAGAGAATGAGGTCTCCTTAATTCTCTCCTTACTATTTTCTTATATCTTCTTTATTAAGGAGAAAATATGGAGAACACAAGGAGAGAATAAGAGAATAGTAAAAAGAGCAAATGTGGAGAATGAGGTCTCCTTCATTCTCTCCTTATTCTCTCCTTACTATCTTCTTATTTGTTCTTTATTAAGGAGAACATAGGGAGAACACAAGGAGAGATTGAAGGAATAATAAAAAGAGCAAATAGGGAGAGAATGAGGTCTCCTTAATTCTCTCCTTATTCTCTCCTTATTCTCTCCTTACTATTTTCTTATATCTTCTTTATGAAGGAGAACATAGGGAGAACACAAGGAGAGACTAAAGGAATAATAAAAAGAGCAAATAGGGAGAGAATGAGGTCTCCTTAGTTCTCTCCTTATTCTCTCCTTACTATCTTTTTATTCGTTCTTTATTAAGGAGAACATAGGGAGAACACAAGGAGAGACTAAAGGAATAATAAAAAGAGCAAATAGGGAGAGAATGAGGTCTCCTTAATTCTCTCCTGATTCTCTCCTTATTCTCTCCTTATTCTCTCCTTACTATTTTCTTTTATCTTCTTTATGAAGGAGAAAATATGGAGAACACAAGGAGAGAATAAGAGAATAGTAAAAAGAGCAAATGGGGAGAGTGAGGTCTCCTTAATTCTCTCCTTATCATCTCCTTATTCTCTCCTTACTATCATCTTTTTTTCTTTATTAAGGAGAAAATAGGGAGAACACAAGGAGAGACTAAAGGAATAATAAAAAGAGCAAATAGGGAGAGAATAGGTCTCCTTAGTTCTCTCCTTATTCTCTCCTTACTATCTTTTTATTTTTTCTTTATTAAGGAGAAAATATGGAGAACACAAGGGGAGAATAAGAAAATAATAAAAAGAGCAAATGGGGAGAGAATAAGGTCTCTTAAATAATCCCCTTTGTTGTTTGTGATTTCCTTCTTATCTCTTTAGAGGAACGAGGGAATAAGGGGGGAATATGGGAAGAATAAAAGATAGGGATACCATAAGGATAGAAAAAGGGAACAATAATAAGAAGACAGTGGGGAGAGAATAAGGTCTCCTAAATATAGAGAATAAGGAGAGAATGAGGGAAAAGTAGGGAGAACAAAAGGAGAAAATAAGAGAACAATAATAAGAGCAAATGGGGAGAATGAGGTCTCCTTAATTCTCTCCTTATTCTCTCCTCATTCTCTCCTTACTATCTTTTATGTATTTTCTAATTGTCTCCTTGATCTTCTCCTATGCTCCCCCTATTCTCTCTCTCTCTTTTTCTCTCTTAAATATTCCTTGATTCTATCCTTATTCCCTCCTTGTTCTCTCCTTAGCATTAAGGAGGGAATCTCCTTACTCTTTTTCTATGCTCCCTCTATTCTTTCTTTCTCTCTCTCTCTCTCTCTCTCTCCCTCCTTCTCTCTTAAATATTGCCCTATTCTATCCTTATTCACTCCTTATTCTCTCTTTAGCATTAAGCAGGGAAGAAGGGGAAAATATGGGAGAATAGGAGAGACTGAAGAAAAAATAGGGAGACAGAATTTGAGCAACATGTCTTGCATTTGTCTTTTTAATATGAGGGCCATAATATATATTGGAAGAATTATACATTGGAAGACTCATGAAGAAGAGGGGAAAAAAGAGCTTTGGGAAACATCCCAAAAACCCAAAAAAGGACAAAACACTAAACCTCTGGCAACCAAAAAAACCTCGAGAAAACCAAAAAAAACAATATTTTGAAACTCTTTGGTGGGGGTCTGGAGGAAAAACCAAAAAAACCTCGAGAAAACCAAAAAAACCAAAAAAACCAATATTTTGAGACTCTTTGGTAGGGGTCTGGGGGAAAAACCAAAAAAACCTCGAGAAAACCAAAAAAACCAAAAAAAACAATATTTTGAGACTCTTTGGTGGGGGTCTGGAAGAAAAACAAAAAAAAACCTTGAGAAAACCAAAAAAACCAAAAAAACCAAAAAAACCAAAAAAACCAAAAAAAAACAATATTTTGAGACTCTTTGGTGAGAGCCAGTCCCAGAAACCAAAAAAACCTCGAGAAAACCAAAAAAACAAAAAAAACCAAAAAAACCAATTTTCCAGAAGTCTTAGGAATGGAGGGGGGGGGTGACCCCCACCAAAGAGTCTCAAAATATTGGTTTTTTTGGTTTT
>VSDK01013419.1:4442-27723 GCA_009767595.1 Symbiodinium kawagutii
TGTTGTTGTTGTTGTTGTTGTTGTTGTTGTTGTTGTTGTTGTTGTTGTGTTGTTGTTTTTGTTGTTGTTTTTTCTTTGTTCGTTGTTTCGGTTTTTCGCGCGTATGCAAACTGTTAATTAATTTTTGTTGTGGGTTTTCGATCTGTTTCCCTTTTTTTTGTTAATTTTTTCTGTGTGTGTTTTTTTGTTTTCTGTTTCTCTGACTTCTTGTTTGTTTCTGTCCATGTCTACCTCTGTCTCTCCGTTTGTTTGTCTTTTTGTTTCTCTGCGTGTTGTCTCTGTTTGTTTGCACTCTATCTGTCTTTCTGTTTCTTTGCTTCTCTGTCTATCTGTCTCTCGTTTTTTGTGTTTTTGTTTTTCTGTTTCTCTGTTTTTCTGGCTGTGTGTCTCTCGGCGCACATTGGGAAAAATCTTGTATCGCATCAAAAAATTCGTTTTTGCAACCAAAAAATGCAACATATTTTCCAGGAACGCCGCGAGAAAATACATTTCAGGAACGCAACGAGAAAAATTTTTCGGCAAGAAAACGCAGCGCCACGCTAAGACGCACAAAAAAAATGCAAGCAAAAAAACGTGGTTTCGCAGCGTGAAGAGCCTTGGCAGCGGAAATCCGCAACGGAAAAAAAACCGCAATTCCTGCTTCAAAACCAGCTGATGTGAGAACGAAGAGGCTGAGTATTTCGATGTTGCGGTCACTGATGTGTTTCTTGGGCTTCTTCAATTTGGATGAAAGCCGCCTGGAGGGCTACGAAGATCTTGGCGGATAGTTTCGCCAGACGATCGGAGTGCAGATTGAAACTGCCTTTAGCAATGCTGTCGAAAGGCAGGAGAGGCATGAGCTCAGGATCTATATGTCGAATAACCCCGGTGAAAGGGAGAGGCCATGAGCTGTTGGTTGTTGTGTTGGCATTTCCATGTAGGTCCCAAGGCACGTGTTGATCCAACCGCCTGCAGAAGGCGGCCCTGGAAGGTTTCGCTTTCAGCCACCTTGTCGTCAGCTCCAAACGGCAGCAATTTCCTGTTTTGTGTAATGACAATCCTCAGATCTGCAAAACATGGCTTGATTGCTGGCTTCATGGCTTCAGGAGTATGGTTAAGGACATGCTCCAGTCAAGGAGCACAATGCAATGAATGGCTAAGCGGCTACTTCAATTGCGTCTAACAAGAAGCAGGATTTCGTCATTGCAAAATTTTTCGTTTAATGAGTGTTGACAGATGCCATCACCTGCGGCTGAATTTGTCACAAAGTTTCACATCCATGTTTCACCTGTTAATGACACCTAGATTTCAGGATGATAATAGTTGAACTCTGTTGGATGATCTTTTTTGCAATTTTTTCCATACGCTTGGTTCTCCGGGCTTTCGAATGGCGTGATGGATCGTGGCAATTTCACAGCATGGAGTCTATGCATCACAAATCAATATACAAACGGCTGACTAGAATGTGAACTGCTTTGTAGACGACGATCGACGGAGGATATACGTTTCTTCTCGGTATTTCAGTCCTTGGCTGCTTTGTTTTTCATTCATTGGTGCGCCAATGATGCGGATGGTGCCAAAAAAATCCCTGCCCTTGTTTCATTTGTCTTCGATGTGCCATTGTACTGTTTGTTACTTCGCAATTGTTTGGTAGTTGGGGCCTTGTTGGAATGCTCCCTTGGATTGCTTGCTTGGATCACTCCCTTTTTGCATGATTTGTTGTTTCCTTTTGTCTATCAGCATGACCTGGGCAGTGCGCCCAACAGGCGTCTGTGGTGAGGAACAAAATAGGTGAAGGCAAGGGTCGGCCGATCTTTGTTTGCATACTTTGATTTCCTGGATGTGTGTCTTGCAAGGACAATTTTGTTTTCAAACAATTTTTTTGCCCTCTAGCTGCCATGATCTTTAAACTTATCGGCATTAATTCTTGTGTCTTGATTGTCACGCGCGTAACATGGGTTTCTTGATGTGGATGTTTTCCTGTTCAGGACACTTCAGAAATATAAACGCATCATCATCATCATCATCATCATCATCATCATCATCATCATCATCATCATCATCATCATCATCAGCAGCAGCAGCAGCAGCAGCGGCGGCATTATCAGTGTTAGTGAATTGCCATCATTATTGATGTGATTAAACTTTTGTGCAAAAATGTTTTGTTGATCCTCTTTGCCGACACTGTCCCCCAATGCCAGTGGCTGGCTGTTTCTCTCCCCGCTGTCGCCTCTCTGGAGCATCTTTGAACCAGTATGGACCATCCTTAGCCATCATCAGCCACTGTCCACTGTCAACGTTCAACCATCATTAGCCACCGATCAAGCATCACTCAACCACCCTTTCACCATCATAGTCTATGGTCAATGATGAAAGCTTGCCGGCTGGCCATACTTACTCAAAACAGTTGTGAACCCTCACAATCATTGATAGACACAACTGAAACCATACTTAGCCAACATCAATCATCATCAGATGATGAACTGCAGTGCACATAAACAACTGAATTCAAAACTTATTCATAAACTCAATTCATCAGCCAGTATTCAACCATCATCAGCTGATCATGATCAGAACATCAATCAGTCATAATCGTCCGATCATATCAGTATTCATAAACAGCTTCTCCAAGATTGAGAACTGAACAACTGTAGATCCTTGGCCGCTCAGCTGCAGTGCACAAATCGGCACTTGCGCTGAAAGCTATTGCTTGGCATAGCGGTGAAGCCCTTCTCGTGATCTCGTGGATCAGGGGCTTGCTTGCCCAACAGAAAAGCTTGCCTGTTCATCCGAAGTCGTAACCCATCATTATCGGGATATACCATGAATGGCATTTGTGACCTTTAGTTGAACACGTTCTTGATGTCATTGGTGGCTCATGTATGCTATTGATAAGACTGTCCGAGTTGACGAGATGATTTATACGTATGTATATACACGTAGTTGTGCTAATGTTGGTGACCAGGTAAGCAGCGCAGTCGCAAACTTCTACCTTCAGCATTGTCAGTGGTCAGCCCTGATAGACTTCACACTCTTTGCCAGAGATGCCTCGTTCACCAACAAATTGAATTTCCATCGCACAGTCAAACAATTTGCAAAGTTAACGCGCAAATTAGAAATATGCGAACATGTATTGACCCCGGTACATGTAGTAGCAATATTGTGCAAATGTATCAAAATATAGCGTCTTTCATGTATCCATGAATGTATTCTACCGCAATCTTGTGGATTCAAGTTGAGATTCATGAAGATCCAAAACCATTGCAATTGCAAATTGCATGTGCATGGTCTCGTACACAGAAAGTAATTAATGGTTTTGAGCTGTAAGAACAAAACCCACGACAAAAATCAATTTGGGGTAGAATAGGGCTCGAAACCTTTTCTTCGGACTGAAATTGAAAGCAGCAGTCGTTAGAAATCATTGCCATGTGAACCATTACTAACCATTGCTGTATAAACAATCCATGTTGAACACTGTTTCACCAGCACTGTACCATGTTCAACTAGCCATGCATAATTATGAATGTTGCAAAATTTCACAAAAACATAGATTAGTCAATGTTTAAGCATCCGTAAGCATTAAAAAAATAATTCAGACTTATGAATCAACTATCCTTCAGGATTTCTAGGGCATCTTCCCATGGCGTCAATGCGGCTCTTGCTGCTGTGTTTTCTCTCGTTTCGTGGCGGCTGCCCATTGCAACACCGAGTCCATGCGGTCCCTGGGAAGCAACATGCGGTCCGAGGATTGGTGAAGATAGTGAGGCTGATAGACGATGTTGGATAGTGTGGATGATTGTTGTTGGATATGATGTTGTTGGATATACTATGACTTGGTGGTATTCAATGTCAATCGTATGGATATTGGCGAGAGTATGATATTGTTAAACAAAAAAGTAAGTATATATATATATATGTATGTAAATATTTTAGCTTACAATTGGGATAGTATCTCCAATGATAGTGGACGTTGGTATTTGATACTTCATTGGGTATTCAATTCTTCTTGACAATATTGGTGGATATTAGTGGAATACCAATAATGGGGGGTATTTGAAATATAGTAGTACTGTACGTGGTACTATGTTCACTGTGTGTATTTGCTCTGATATTGTTTGCATAGTATGGATTGACGTCGTTTCCTATGAAAGTGATGTTGGGAAAATGGGCGAATCCGTTGCACCTCCTGGCAAAACATATCAAACCCTTGGGTTTCAAACTCTTGTTTTGATGGGCCATAGACTTACTGTAGGGTTTGACCTCAAGGGCCATGACTCACGGGGAGCAATATATAGTGGAATTGTTTGTTATCACCTCAATGGGCGATGAAGCAACCCTTTCTGGCCACAACTCCACTAAGAACTGAGCAAACTACCGCCGGGTTGATGGTGCCATGGTGCCATCTCTTTGCTGTCTTCGCGCGGCCACGAAACTGGATGAACCGACCAGGTATTTGTGAACTCCACCAATTGCATCCTCTTTTTTTCGGTTTGGACAAACTAGATGTCGTTGGCTACTGACCTGACCAAAATCCGTCCAAGAAGGAAGCTAAGCAGCTGCACCGGTCCCTGGCTTCACAACCACTCAGACAGTCGGTCAAAAGCGTTTCGTTCATTTGATGGCCCTTTTCTAGCCAGTAATTAAACAGTAACTACCAACCATTGATTAAGTACGAATCGAATGACCACAAGACAATGACCGTATGAATGACAATATGAATTACTATACAAAGGACAATATTAATGACCATGAACAAGCATTGATCACCTGTGGCCCAAAAAACTGCAGACAAAAATTAAGATCCTTGACACTTGGCGATCTTGTGGTCGTGCGAATGAATACGGTCTTAAAGTCACGAGCAGTCTCACTTTTAGCCTCATTTTGCACGTAAATACAAACAGCAAGACTCAAAACAGTGTCCGTTGTAGTTGGTCCCAACATTTGAGCAGGAAATTGCCCTTCTTGTTTTCTTCACTCTTGCACCAAAACTCCTTCCGCAATCTACTTGGTGCAAACAAATGTGTACAATAAACTTCAAGCTCGTGGCTTGCAGGCAAGACAGTGTCAAAACTTCTTGTCTTACACTTGGCTCCAAGACTTTCAAGCGGCTCATGATGCTTTTCTATTCATGATTCATGCTCTTTTCTCCGTGAATCCTTAAAATGCAGATGTGCTTTTGATGTGTTTTTGCTTTGTTACCCAGCGAAACTTACGCCCCAGACCCGCCATCCGAGCCAAACCCATCATTGTCTGCACCAAAGCTGCTAGGTGCACCAAACGCTAGTCATGCAACAAGATTTCATCACCTTCGCTTTGAATTATTTTTGTCTCTGTGTATTAAATCGTGCGAAGCTGCAAGGCACAAGGCCCCGGCTTCAGCTTTGCAGCAATGACCGCGAAGAGCAGGGAACGTATTCCTTGCACAACACTTAGTCACAGCTTCACATGATTTCCAAGCAAAGAAGAAACAGTCTCAATTTGAAAATGCACATGATTTCCAAGGTTCTTCGGTGCATGGTCTTCAGTGGCACACACACACATACGTCCATAGGCACGGGAGACTTGTCCTGGCGGCTGGTAGTGCAAAATTTTATGGCGAACAGAGCACCGTTTTTGTGCCTAAAAGGATGCCTTGAGTGATGATCGGATTTGACTGTGGACTGGTTTGCAATTGTTGGGTTGCCTGTTAGGTAGAAACTAAACAATTGTAACGTGCTTTGGATTGAGAAATCGAAGTTCTGACTGGAGCAGCGGGGGTCAATTTTGCAGCATCTTGGGGGAAACAGCAGTGGGGGAAGTGAGCCCGACTCTGTGACAGGGGTCTGCCGTCCTGGCATCTCCTGGAGAAGAGCTTGCCGGGGCACTGGACAAAAGCGTTGAGTGACACTGTGTGATCCGTGCATTTCTTATGATATCTTATATGCTTGTTGGACTCCTCCGCAACAAATGCTTCTTGTTGGAAGTTTGCAAGTCCCAGGTCACACAGTGCAAGGATATCGCCTCATTTGCGAAAGTGCATTTACCACCAAGATGTGGGCGTCTCGAGTGCTTGAACTGGAACCAAAGGTGGTGATGCCAAGCACTGGAATTCTGAACAAAAACAGCATTGATGTATGCAGATTGTTGAATTTTGCATTGATTGATGCCCGCAAACTGCAAGTCGTTTTTGGAAGCTCACTTTGCTTGGTGGTGAACTTAGGAATCTGAGTCTTCACATTGTGCCGTCAGGTCGCATTGAAACACCGGATCCACCAACTGTGGTGACTGCAAATGAGGAGTGTGGGTTGCGCACTGTGATGTTGACAGCCTGGTGCCATTCCATCCTGATCTTTTTCTCCATCTTTTTCTCCATCTTTTTCCCTTCTCTTCCCTTCTCTTTCTCTTCCCTTCTAACTCTGTCTCTCTCGCTCTCTCTGTCTCTCTCTCTCTCTCTGTCTCTCTCTCTCTCTCTCTTTCTCTTTCTCTTCCCTTCCCTTCCCTTCTCTTCCCTTCTCTTCCCTTCTCTTCCCTTCTCTTCCCTTCTCTTCCCTTCTCTTTCTCTTGCCTTCTCTTTCTCTTCCCTTCTAACTCTGTCTCTCTCTCTCTCTGTCTCTCTCTCTCTCTGTCTCTCTCTCTCTTTCTCTTCCCTTCTCTTCCCTTCTCTTCCCTTCTCTTTCTCTTCCCTTCTCTCCCTTCTCTTTCTCTTGCCTTCTCTTTCTGTTCCCTTCTAACTCTGTCTCTCTCTCTCTCTCTGTCTCTCTCTCTCTCTCTCTGTCTCTCTCTCTCTCTTTTTCTCTTTCTCTTCCCTTCTCTTCCCTTCTCTCCCTTCTCTTTCTCTTGCCTTCTCTTTCTCTTCCCTTCTAACTCTGTCTCTCTCTCTCTCTCTGTCTCTCTCTCTCTCTGTCTCTCTCTCTCTCTGTCTCTCTCTCTCTCTCTTTCTCTTCCCTTCTCTTCCCTTCTCTTCCCTTCTCTTTCTCTTGCCTTCTCTTTCTCTTCCCTCTCTCTCTCTCTCTCTCTGTCTCTCTCTCTCTCTCTTTCTCTTTCTCTTCCCTTCTCTTCCCTTCTCTTCCCTTCTCTCTCTTTCTTTCTCTCATCTCTCCTGCCATGCACTGCCTCCCTCTTCCAGTCTGTCTACCCCATTGTCCTGCCCCTTCGTCCACCTGCCGCTCTCCGTTCCCCTGTCCAGCCCTCTTTGACCCTCTCCTTGCAACTTCGGTGCTTTGTGGCTTTCATTTCCTCTGGTAAGGCATTACACATGGCGTTGAAACACATTGAAGAACAGTACCGCAGGTTTTTCACAAACTGCATTGCTTTGCATTTGGCCGATTCTCTGCTCCAGACTTAATGTCTCTGCATTGTTTTGCCGTGCGTTGGAATATTCTTCACTGTGTGCCTTGAGATGGTGACAGCATATGCTTCACTTTCGGCTTTTTAAAGGTTCTTCGAAGGTTCAACTGTCATTGATATACACCTTGAGCCCGTCATCGGTATTGGAAGTAAGATATTAATGACATTTGGCATGTTTACAGGATGTGTTTGGAGTGATTGACCTTACTGAGGTCTGTATATTCTGTGTCAGATGTGCAAAGGGCATGGCAAAGAAGGCACCCGGTGTCAGCCTTTCTAGTTGGGTTGTTCTCTTTGTTTCTTTCTAGCTTTCTTGGTATTTGCGCTCGGTGCAGAAAAGGTTTGTGAAAAAGACGATGGAGTGTCGATGGTGGCAAGAAGAGCAGGAAGCACCAGCAACATGAAGTAATCATCAGTTAACCATCAATTAACCATCAGTTAAGAATGACTCAAGAATCAACTCACCATCATTGAACTATCCACGCAATAGTCAGGCTTTGCATTGGCTGAAGCTGCTGAAGCTGCTGAAGCTGGAGCTGTAGCTTAGACCTTTCGAATAGAGTTCCTGGTGAAGTTTTGCAAGCAGGTATTTGTAGTCAAATCACAAGCAACGACCAGCACGTTGTAAGGAGTTGGTTTTTGCTACGAGAGCACTTTGTACAGAGGTATGAAATCAACAACTAGTAGTTTGTAGGGATGTTGTGGGATTTTCTCAGAGAATTTTGCTCGAAGCCAGACCCAACCTTTGTAAGAAAGCATGTGTTAATCAAATCCGGGTTGCAGAAAAACTTTACAAAGCATCGGGACTCATGGTCCCTACAAGTCCAAAAAACATGGGTACATTGGTCACGTGGTTTTGTAGGCTCTATTTATGGGTGTCGCGTGGGGTAACCCACACAGAGTCATGCATGCACTGTAGGATCGATTTATGGGTGTCATGTGGGGTAATCCACAGAGAGTCAGGTATACTTTGTAGGCCCATGTTGGACCATTCAGGGGAACAAGTGATGGGAGTTGCGCAGCAACTTCACACAAGGGTTGGGTACGACGTGGCCTCATTATTTTGTAGCAAACTTGAAGTCAGAATATACGTGTCCAGACTTGTCAGAAGCCAACCCTGTTTTGTAGCGAATCTTGGGAGATGACATGATTGGAAGAACGTGTTGTGCCCCTGTATGTCAGAAGGATCGTGAAAGTCGTCATTGAGCTGTCTGGCACTAGGGGCGGCAATGGTCTCAGATGTTGATAGTACTTACTGTAGATTAGTAGCATGATATTGGAAATACGTATATAGATCTATATTGTAAGGGGGATATGTTTGGCCTAGTGGTTTCTGAGGCGGAGCCGCATGTGCTTCTCGGGGCTTGTGCTTTCGGGGAGTGCGGATGCCCTCGGCGCTTGTGCGTTCTTGGGTGTCAGCGACTCTGCTTTGGAGACTGCAGGGCTGGACACAGTACATGTTCCGCTGGGATTGTTGTGTTGAGATGTGTTGAGCCCATGTTGGACCATTGCTATTTCACATGTTTTGTAGGCGCTAGGAATGAAGCATACCTAAACCGTGCGTATGGGAAAGATAAAGCAGAAGGGTGTGCTGGGATGAGCAAAAATCAGCAAACTCTCTCTCCAAATTACATTGTAAAAGGAAATGGGAAACTCTTGCGTTTTTTTCAGAGACTTGAAACAATACGTACGAAAAAAGATGTAATTTTCAACATTTTGTTGACACCCGGCTTTTTCCATGAAAACACTGCCAAATGCCTATATTTTTGATTCGTTTTTTTTTGCAGGTCACGTCGTTGATTTTGGGACAGCGGAAGCAAATCACAGCTTTGGGACGGACCCAAGGTAGCCAGTTGAAACCACCAGTGAGGATCGCTGTGACCCAGGCGATCGCATGCCGTGGCATGTCTCTATGGAGAGGAGTGCTTTGTCGAGGTGTTCAGCTCAGGAGGTTTGCTTTGAAAGAAAGTGAAGATTCGATTCTTGCCGTTTCAAGTTGGACATGCTCTCACTATCTCTCACCGAATATGGTTAGTTTTGAGTGATTCCAACCGCTACGAGATGCTATGTGTTGTATTTTTGATTCGCCAAACTATTGGCATTTTGAATTCCCAAGCAGATATCAAGGGCACTCACCAGAGAGAGGGAGAGAGGGAGAGCACACATTCAGTGGACAACTGGTTGGAGGTGGGCTTTATTTTGCCTAATGATTTTTGACAAATATGGGGGAATCATATTTTTCATGGGGGTTGGTTCAACCACCAATCGTGATGAGGCCGTTGGAGGTCGAGGCCCAGGTCTACCACCTTCCAAGGACCAAGGCTCCATCAATGGAGTTCACATCAATGGAGCGCGGGTGTGTGGCAAGCAGGCGGCGGGTGAAGCGCCAAGAAACCGGTACCACCTTGGCTGCAGTACAGTCATGGATGCAGTACCACCTGATTCATACTCGTTTGTGGTTCCAAACATGCAATTAGTATCATGTAGCTTCCAACACCACGACAGTTCGACGATATTTGTGCCACCAACCTGCATACCTTGACCGTTAAAGTTTTCCCAGATGTGCCTGTATGATCTTCCATGAACACTTCTCTTTGTTGTCATTCCTTGTGTCTCCCACCAAAGCAGCAGCAGATTACCATGGTTAGTCAACTGGCAGCGGTTGAGGAAACAATAGCCTTTAGGATAAAAACAGTGGTATGGAATTTGTTGGGATTTTTTTGCGTCGTTTTCCATCTTCATTCCAAGAGTACATTTGTCCATGTGGGCACCGAAATCAACCAAAAACTGTCACAGCAATTGGGGGAAGAATTCAAGTTGAACCTAATATACGTATTCTCACATTCGTTTTGGTAGACAATGTATAGGACCAAGCCATTTACTGAAGTCGGCTTTGAGATTGAAGCCTGTACAAGGCTCCCAGTGATCCTCTTTCGGTGGTTCATTGTGTGAATGATCCACTTTGCTTGATGATATTTCAATATATTTCATGAAGCTATGGATGTGCAGAAATACCACGTTATCCCTATCATACTCTATGGTTGAAACTTAAAACAATCAGCATATAGATAAAATCAGTAGATGATAAAATGCATGAAATGATGTATAGAAAACATGTGCATTTTGATCCCAATCTAGCTATCAATAGATACCTTGACAAAAGAACTATCTATCCTGTCCTGTTGTTAGACCACAGATTTTGCCATGATCCATTCAGAACTGTCATAATTTTGACCACTGGAACTGGTTCAGGCACTGCAGCCTGGCGACTTGGTGACGGCGTGCCATCGGCTCAAGCAGAGTTCGGCTCAAGCACTCTGACCACAATGTGAAGACAGTCTTCACATCAGCGCCAAGACTTGGCAGCTTTCAGGGCCACAATGACGATTGTGAAGCTTCGGCCGGATGTGGCCGGCACAACACTGAAGAAGTTATGTGCAGTTCGAGGGCAGGCTGCTGCTTCTGAGGCAGTGGTGTGTGCTTTGTTTGGGTACGTTTGCGGTGGCGAACCCCAGGTAGAATTGGAACATGCTTTTGAACTTCTGCATCTGTCCGACGCATGCAACCTTTCAGAGCTGGCACTCACAATTGAAGCAGCTCTTCACGATTCTCTGGACAGTGCTCCTGTCACAGCGGCTCTGAAGGTCTTGCAGCTTCCTCAGGACTTGCGTACCTTGAAAGTTGCATGTGAAGACAAAGTTGCTGCAAACTTCGAAAAGTGCATTGACCTTGAGGACTTTCTTGAATTGGAAGCTGGTCAGCTGGGCCGCATTTTGCGCAGACCAGACTTAACATTGTCTCGAGAGGAGGTGGTTGTGAAGGGGATCTTTCAATGGCGCAACAAATCGAAAGATCGGGGAGTTAATTTGGGTTTGCTGCTGCAACATGTCGA
The DNA here is from genome assembly GCA_009767595.1 of Symbiodinium kawagutii. Taxonomy (NCBI): domain Eukaryota; class Dinophyceae; order Suessiales; family Symbiodiniaceae; genus Symbiodinium; species Symbiodinium kawagutii. The sequence continues at coordinate 15,640 of VSDK01013419.1, forward strand.
TTTCCCATCTTTGTGCAAAAGCAACTTGGCTCATCTCAGGTACCTCTCTGCATCTATGGGCCCAGTTGGTTTTGATCTTGAGAGAGAACTTGAGGATGCTCAGCAAGTTCACAAGAAACGTAGTGCAGAAAGAATTCCAGATGCCTTTCGACCGAAGAGGCGTTGTTTACAGCACTGGTCGCCAGAACTTGGGGCCAGTTCGCAAACTCCACGTAGGGTGCTGCAGTGTGCCCGGTCCATGTGTTGCCATGATGGTGCCATCTACTTTGCCACATCTGACCACCCTAATCACCCCAGCACAATCTTGTGCTGGAAGCCTGCAGACCCTGAGGGCCAAGTCATTGCAGGAAGAGGCGCCAGAGTGAGTGGCGTGAATGATTTGGGAGGACACTGCACGGTGTCCGTATCTCCCGACGGCACAATTCTCGTGGCCGATATCAAGAACCGAAGGCTTCTGAGTTTTCGAAACGGGGTTGGCAACGTGGTGCTCAGAAATGTTGACGTGTTCAGGTCATGCTCGGCCAGCGGAGTCGTCTACATCCTTACTGGAGATGGACGCACAGTGAAGAAATTGGTGGGTGTAACGCTTCAGCCAGTGATTTCCAGCGATGATTTGCCCGAAGAGCTGGAGTTCGGCGCTGAATTTTTTTTTGTGACCAAGGACGAGGTGGTCTACATTTCGGACAGTGCCAACAGCCGCGTGTTGCGCCTCAATCACGGTGAGGCGAAACCTGTCGTGGTGGGCGAGGCGCCTAACAAGGAGAGTTCTGACCTGTGCGGCCTTTTCATGACAGAAGACGAAAAGATTTACGTGGCCGATGCGGGACAGCGGAAGGTATGGGCTTTCCACCCGGGCGACGCGGCTTGGACTGAAGTCTTGACTTGTCCCGGAGCTCTGTATCCGATGGAGATGCAAGTGATGGGGAAGTCGTTGTATGTGAGCATGGTGGGCGTTTACGAATATTTGTTGCCTCCGAAGCTCCAGCTTGGATGACAAAAGGCTAAGCTACCTGAGGCTGCCAGGTGGACCAGCTCAACGTCCCACCTGCATGTGAGGCACTCGGGGATCATATGTTTGATTGACGAGTTGGTCGAGATATGGGGCCGTTTGTAGTGGTTTCCTCACAGCGAACCAATACTTGGCTATTCGTTGCCAAATCATTGGTTCATAGTTGGTTCATAGTTCGTTAATCGTCGGGTTAATCATTGAGTACTGGTTAGTTAACAGTGGCTCCAAAATTACTTGGGTCGGTTGATATCACCAATTTACAATAGTTAGTTGCTTTATAATTTATAATGGTTATTTATTAACAATTGAGAACAGTACTATATATGGTTCATAACAATTATATAGCTAATGACAACCGATGTACCAATGACCATAAATAGAACAATACTGAGATGTCGAAGACCATTTTGATATGTACATTGTAGGTATGTTGTTTATGTACATTTTACGTGCGTTCATGTACGCTCTAGGTAATGTGTACATGTACGTTGTATGTACGTTCTATGTACGTTGCGTGTACATTGTTTGTACGTTGTATGTGAACCCTTGAACCCTGCAACTTTTGAGAAACCCTGCAACCCTCCAACCTTCGGATTTTGGAACGAATAAAGACCCGCATGCGCTGACTGCTGATCATCGACCATGTGCTGTGCACTTGCCCTGACCTTAGGAACATTGGGGTTTCAAAATAGAAAACAAATCGATTTTGCACAAAACTGAGAGGTTTATACTCACACAAAATACAAATCTTCATGCAGTTTCAATCGCCTTGCACACATTAACATGCAAAGCATCTCATGAAATGCACATTTGCATGCAGAGTGTGGCAGACGGAAAGGTACATTGCACGAAGTGCAGAGGACGCATTGGCGCGGGTAATGTTCGTAAAGTATATAAAGATTGTAAACGAAAGTATTTAGATTTTAAAGTATGTAAACAATCTATATTCTTTTTGATTGGCAATGTAAGTATACTGGGTTTTGGAGTTGCATGAAAGCAGCTGCGCACAAAGGCATTGCAGGATCCTTGGCATGCCTCGTACTTTGTCCAATCGCAGTCTTTTTTTAGATCCCAGTGTATTCACAGCTTTGGATTCATTGGATTTTGTTTGTCGAATGCGGCTGTGCACTCGACTTCTTTTTTTTCTTGATTGCCAATGAAGATCCTTCGTGCTAGTTTTTCTGTGGAGGTGCAAAACGTGGCTCTGCTCAAGCCTCATCGCAGCGTCCTGTGGCTTTACCATCATCAAGGTGGCTGGGCCACCAAGATAGAATATATATCATTGCTGATTGGCATGGCAGATATCATTTGTATACATATATGCTTGACACATACCCCTTCATTCGCTGACCTGCGACGAATTTGGATGTATCTGTCACCAAGGGTCGAGAAATGGAAGCCTATCTGAAACGCCTGGCTGAGGAGGAAGAGCAGGCGCCATCGTGTTGCCCTGCAGGTGGCAGTGTCACCAGCTATCTGCAGCAAATTCCGCTGGAGATGAGCGGTTCGATTTTGGGATCAACAGACTCATCGCAGAATCATTTTGGTTTGTCACTAGATATGATATTTCAAAGATTCTTCAGCCATATGAAGTCATTTATTGCTCATGATGAACCACCATCAGCTTAGCAGGTCGCCGCATAACATAGGTGAGGCGCTCTTGGTCGCATGCGCCAGGCTCGTTTGTTTCGGAAGAACGGAAGCGCTCTTCGAGCGTGAGCGAAGACATGTCCAGGAGCAGTGATGCAGCCAGGATTTTGATAGCGACGTGCAGGTAAAGTTGGAAATGGGTCTTTCTTGAGTCATAGGGGTACCCCCAGTTATCATCCAGTTTATTAAGCATTTATGGCAATAAACCAAGCATTCTTTTGGGTTCCCTATTTAAGAGACCGCCAGATGAATGTACCTTTTCATAAGTAAAATCAATTGGAGATTTCAACTAAGAAGGTCAAGTTGAAGATTTATGTAGATGTACCGTTTATGAATTTGATAATCTGATTGGTCCTTTTGGAAGGAGACAGTGTTGACAATTGCGCATGGGAGATCCGAATTTGAGGACCAACTACTGTGTTTTTTCAATCATAGTTGTTGACTCAAACATGGGTATCGACCAGTGGATCTCCCTGGTGACTGCTGCTGTATCCTGCTGTTTTCCCTGCATCCCTTCAAAAACTCCAGGTCCAAATCCGTCCCCACAGCGATTCCCAGGAGATTGAACAGGTCAGCGACCGTGTCTAGCGGGCTGCCACTTGGCCTTGCCTTGGCTTGGCTTCTTGAAATAAACATGGCACTTTCATTGGAAGATCATTTCAAAATGATCACTTGGCCACTTGGCTTTGTTGCGTCTAAAGAAATTGGGCATTGACCTTGGAAGAATAGAAATTGGATGTGAATTGTTTGTCTTCTCTGGTCATTTTGAAAGTGGCCACGAGGTATGCGGGAGGCGGATGTCGATCTGGCGGCGGATCACATTTTGACACTGATGAGCAGCTGCTTGGAACTTGGAAACGCAGCCGCCAGCCACCTCTTTAAGTTCACCGCAAACATAGTGGGTGTGCAGTGCTAGTGCAGGTTCTATTCACAGTCCATTCCTATCAGGCTGATCTTTGGTCATTCTTTCCTTTTGGGGCTTCGAAGACAGTTTGCTCATTGAGGAGTTTGACCCCGAGTCAAGTCTTCCGAGCATGTAGCTGCGGCTGCGATCTAGCTTTGTTTTTTAATCACGTTTAGATCTAGATTGAGATTGTGCCAGCGGGGTGCCTCCCCAGATCGCCTTAGCACTGGCTGTGGGCCACTGAAATTTTGCATTGGAAAGACTGAACGAAATGCAGCGAACTTGGAACGGCGCGTGGTTCAAAAGAACAATTGAAGATCAATGCTAACAACATTTGAGTTCCCATTTGCGGGAGCATTGATGGGGATATGTGAAAGGATGGCCTTGTGACAGGAGTTTGTCTAAGCAAACATGTACTTCTCTCCAATGGACATAGTTTTCCTCTTTCGAGGTGCACTTATGACACGATATGCATTTTGGATTTCAGGAATTGCCATGCAGTTCAGGTGTTGTGGAATGGATGTGACTGCATGTAGAAGTACAACGTGCTTCTCCGCGGCCCAAGCTGACACCTGACAATTTGACAGACTGATTTCGACAACTCTTGATACCCTGAAGCTTTCAAGTCTTCCAACTAATTTTTGTGTTGCGCCATTTGCACGGAAATAGTCACACCAACTTCGGTAGGTTCAAAATCTTTCCACTGGAACTCCGCAGACCAACATGTCCGAAAAGTCACACCAACAATTTCACGCTACCACAAGGATGAAGAACGCACATGCACACACACACATGAAGAGACTACGTGCACAGAGGTACACTCATGACGAACTACTAAGAACCATTTTATCACGAAAGTGAGAAGAGCATCCTGCGTGCCTGCCTTCTGTATTAAAGCCGAACTATTAGAGTAGTTACCCCATACCTGATTTGCTAGCCAACACAAATTTGATCCACATGTGAAACACAGTGGAATTGCGGCCGCTCCGAACAGTGATAAACAACCGAACTACGAGCGTGGGGTTTGCAATGCCACCGCCACGCTCATGGAGCTGGGATACTTCGCATGAGTCGGAATCCTGGGAGCTGAAGCACTTGTCACTTGCGAATTTTTCAGCTTGGAATGCCTAACTGTTGGTAAGCAAACCTACTGTAGTTGTCAGCCATTCCAAACAATTTTTGTTAGAACTTGTTCAAGTGTTGTGAGGTTGTTGTACCAAATGCGGCGAAGCGAACAGTCTGCAGCACAGAAGCTTGTCGCGCAAATTTGCAGCAAGATGGAGGCGGGCTCGCTCGCTCGCTCTTCTCTTGTGCTTGGGAATGCTTTGGAATCCTTTGAACATTCTGATAGGGACTGCAAGCTCGACTTGAACTATCTTGAAGATTTTCTGATAGGGACTGCAAGCTCCGTTCCCCGCCTACTTCGTAAGGGCTGGTCGGCACACGAGCTTCAATGCCCTTTGAGTGCACACAGCCCTCCAGGCAGCATTTGCGGAGAGAGATCATTCGGAAGCTGAATTGAAGAAGTTGCAAGATGAGATGGTCGCGAACTGAGACAGACTGCGCTGTACCAATGAATACTACAGATTTGGTTTGCCACGAAGGTCTGGGTACTATGCTTCAGTTGTCAACAGGTCTCATCCCGAAAAACATGTTCTATTTATGAACCTTCTTCAGCCGTTAGAGTAGCTTGTGAAATTTCCGGATGACGGCAGGATGCTTCGGAAATATTCATCATCTGAGGCGACTCTGCGGAGAGAAGCAGCTGAAACGAGCGAAACGTTCAGACTTCAAGAGAAGGACAGGAACGAGCAGCAAATTTTTAGGCCTTCTCGTCTCCGGCAGAAGGCCGAAAGCAGCCACACCGTTTCTCAAACGCAGCACTGATTGACTTTTCAAGCGGTAAGGAATTCAGCACCTGAATGCATTTAGCCAAAAAATGCACGATTGATGGCTCCTGAATTGATACAAGCACACCCCAACCATCCTGACATATCCTGACATGGCAATTGTAAGATGGGACCCCATGACCCGGAATGTCATATCCTGACCCCACCATACTGACATGGTAATCATGTAAAGATGGAAGCATTTAGAGACCCCAATTTGTAGACCCAGAAATAGGTACCGATGTCTCGAGGATCTCGAAGCCATGACCGAATCCTTGGTGAACTCTGAGAAAGCTGGTGCAGCAGTCAAGGCATGGTGCAGCCTCTCAAGTTGCTGAACATTCAAAGTCCGATGGGTTGCCTGGGTTGCCTGGGTTGCCTATTGTTTGAATGGATTTGAATCATGTTTATTTTAGTATTTTTTTGATACAGGTATGGGTATGTATGGGTATTGTCTTCCAAAATAGGATACAGTAAGAGGATCCAAACTCTATCAAAGCGCTCAAAAACCAGCTTTTTGCAAGGTTCTATGAGGTGAGCATGGGCAAGCTTCTATGTGGGATAGCATTGTGAATTTGTATGTGGTGACGATTCAATTTTCTTCAAGGCCCCCAAGTTTTGACAGCCAGACCCCACGATGTGGCCACGACCCAAAGTGATAAGAATTAACAACCATGCTTGAGGATGAGTGAATCGCTGTTTTTTGGCTGAAGCATCTCCGACTCAGCGACACAGTGAAACAACATGTCTCAATTTGACAGAGTTTGCTTGACCACGTATTTCTCCAAGTGTTGTTGCCTTTTGGTAGCACATTTTGTGAAGCGCAATTGGGTGACTTGCGAGCAATGACCGCACGAGTGAAGAACTCTTTGTTCTTCAATATCAGGGATCATATTTTTTCACATGCTGAGAAGCTCATTACCATATCAACCCTGGTTGCATTGAATGCCAGTTACAGGCCCATTGACAACACCAGTGTTTTTTTTGGGCAGTGGCGCGCCAGTACGGACAAGATGAGCAGGCTTTGGCACTGTGCCATATGCTCTTGAGCACGGCATTCCCATTGACCATGCAGATGAGGTCAACCACTCCGCGCTTTTTTGCGCAGAGCACCTCGCATGAGGTACTTGATGCCAGCATGCCCCTGCCGAGCAAAGGAGCTGAACCAAGCCTGACAAGAATGGGGAAACGGCAATCTTCTGCATAGAAAATTGCCGTTTCCCCATTCTTGTCAGGTTGGGTTCGGCAGTCAAAGGTGGAAAGAAACAGGTGGATGCAACGTTCATTGGCAATGCATCCCTCATCAAAGAGAAAGCAGTTGGACAGAAAATCAATTGTGGATTTCGCATCCTGGTGCTGGTAGAATGCTGTCATTGAGTTTGAACATGTTTGATAACTGCTTGTTTCACTTCTAGAAGTTTCAAAGCTCGATGCTTTCAAAGCCGCATCTATGGAGAAACCGTGCAGCAAGACAGGTGCAGAGTTCCCCCAACCACTGCACTCGCATGTGCTTCACCCATGTGCAAAAATGTTGCTGTATATGGGTGAAGTGAGCCGCCTCTATTTTCTTACTAGTGGCGAGGCTGGGTGTGATATATTGCGTAAAGTCAGTCATTGGGAATGCGTATTCTATACATCACGAAAGCTGCGTCCAGCAGCTCGAGTTTGGGTAGCGTTAGCTAGTTCTCACTTCTTAAGGGTTCGGGGGGACGGTCAGCGGGCGAACAACGTGAATCTCACGCAACCCCCCAGGGCTCGATTCCCCCCAGGGCCGTGGTTTAGAACCATTCAAAGCACACAGATTTTTTGTGTTTCGCACTGCCCCGCTGCACTGCTTTGAGTGCACTCTCGAGGAAAAACCCTCGTTTGCCTGGGATGTTTCTTACAGCCGCATGTCTTCGCGACCTCTTTCCCACTTACCACTTCACAACTTCGTCTGCCTCTTCCTGCCCTTTCTTTTCCATCATGCCTTTCCGCCCCCTGGCTCTCAAGTTTTTATATCAATGAAGGTTGGCTGGGAAAATTCCAGCAAGACATCCCCAACTAGTATTTAAGCCAGCATGCTCTGAAAATCGTTAATTCAGGGATTGTTTGACTCTTGATCCCTTCTGCCACTGGCTGATTTCGAATTAGTCATAGTCCGTGACTTGGAAATAGCCATGAACCGAGCAGAATTGAATTCAATCAACTGCGACTAGTGACGGCCCTAGTTCAATTTGTGCCCGAATCATACTGGTGGGTGCTGGGTATCCTCAACCAAGAAACAAACCAGCTGGGGCTGCACATGGTGGCTGGCTGAAGCCAGTCCTTCGGTCACCCGTCGTGAGTTCAAACAGGCAGTGTGTGTGTGTGAGATGCGCTACGACAAAGTCACGTTCTTCACCATCAATCATTGCCCATGGTCAGGGCAGGAAACCACTCAAACAGAACTCCCAAATGAGACGCAGGCAGAGATGGAGGTCTTGAAGCGCAGCTACGCCAATTCACAAGAAGAGCTGGCCAGGCTACAGGCGAAGAATCAGGCGTGGCTTGAACTCGAGCATAGCCGGAACTGCCGGCAGATATGAGCTACGTTGCACCAAGAGCAACTACCAGTCATGACCAGTCCATGGGTACTAGGGATTGTTCCATGTTGATTACGAACATTATTTGCGTGTAAGAATCGTTTGCAGCTTAGGAATCACCAGTCTTGTCCTTTTCCAGGAACTTCTGGACAAAGCAAAACGAGAGCAGGGGCAGCTGGAGGCAGGGCAACCTGCTTGACATCGCCTGACAACTTCATAGATTCTCGTGCTCGATGGTGAAACTTCATCTCATTGATTCCGATCCAGGCCATGACCGCATTGGAAAAGCATCGCTTGGAGGATGAACTCAAGGCTGGCACAGTTGAAAGGTAGCGGCGTAATCGCACGAAATCGACCGAGAGATGAGAGATGATCACCTGGGATAGTTATTTTTATGTAATAGTAAATTAAAAAAAATATCACCATCTATGAAGTCTATGAAGCCCTCCGGATTGACCATGTGCCGTTTGAATCCATTTGATTCATTTGAAGCAGTCTGAGGCGTGTCAAGAAAGGGAATCTGCGCTTCGGATTGATCTCCAGAATTGCAAGGCATTTGAGGCGTGACAGCTCTCAGTGACAGCTCCAGTTGGTGTCACCGCACCTCGAGCTTTCAAGGCCCAGCTTCGAGCCGAAGTTGCCACGAAAGAAGCAGAGGCGACAGACCACTGGGTAGAGAAAGGAGGATTCTACAATGTCAGCGCAGGGAACTATACATAGTTGATTGTAATATATATATATATATATGTATATATATATATATATTTGTATATATTTATAAGATATATATACATATTTGTTTATTTATTCATTTCTGGATGGCTTATACCCACTAACTTAGGTTTTTAGTGTTTTTGGGGTATGATGGATTTACCATTAATAACCACTAGAAATAATTTTTTAGCAAGGGATCTATAAGCCACTAAGATTTATTTATTTACTTCTCATTGATACATATATATATATATATATTATGTATTTATTTATGTGTTTATTCTATTATGTATATTTGTTTGTTTGTTTCTTTATCTATTTATCTGTTTATTTACTTGTTTATTCAGTGTATATATATATAAATGTATGGTGTACATCATATTTACATGTATACATATATTCTTTTCACACACACACATATATACACATATGCATACATATGAACCATGAGAATTCACATAAGAACACCACATCAAAGGTGCCAATCCACCAACTCAGTGGAGGGATTCGTTCGGTGATGCACTGAGTCCCTGTGCAGGTTCAGAAGCAGCAGTCCCTGCTGGAGGAGCCACCACACTCTTGGAGCCCAACCTGGGATACTTCGCATGAGTCGGAATCCCGGGAGCTGAAGCACTTGTCACTTGCGAATTTTTCAGCTTGGAATGCCTAGCTGTTGGTAAGCAACCTACTGTAGTTGTCAGCCATTCCAAACAATTTTTGTTAGAACTTGTTCAAGTGTTGTGAGGTTGTTGTACCAAATGCGGCGAAGCGAACAGTCTGCAGCACAGAAGCTTGTCGCGCAAATTTGCAGCAAGATGGAGGCGGGCTCGCTCGCTCGCTCTTCTCTTGTGCTTGGGAATGCTTTGGAATCCTTTGAACATTCTGATAGGGACTGCAAGCTCGACTTGAACTATCTTGAAGATTTTCTGATAGGGACTGCAAGCTCCGTTCCCCGCCTACTTCGTAAGGGCTGGTCGGCACACGAGCTTCAATGCCCTTTGAGTGCACACAGCCCTCCAGGCAGCATTTGCGGAGAGAGATCATTCGGAAGCTGAATTGAAGAAGTTGCAAGATGAGATGGTCGCGAACTGAGACAGACTGCGCTGTACCAATGAATACTACAGATTTGGTTTGCCACGAAGGTCTGGGTACTATGCTTCAGTTGTCAACAGGTCTCATCCCGAAAAACATGTTCTATTTATGAACCTTCTTCAGCCGTTAGAGTAGCTTGTGAAATTTCCGGATGACGGCAGGATGCTTCGGAAATATTCATCATCTGAGGCGACTCTGCGGAGAGAAGCAGCTGAAACGAGCGAAACGTTCAGACTTCAAGAGAAGGACAGGAACGAGCAGCAAATTTTTAGGCCTTCTCGTCTCCGGCAGAAGGCCGAAAGCAGCCACACCGTTTCTCAAACGCAGCACTGATTGACTTTTCAAGCGGTAAGGAATTCAGCACCTGAATGCATTTAGCCAAAAAATGCACGATTGATGGCTACTGAATTGATACAAGCACACCCCAACCATCCTGACATATCCTGACATGGCAATTGTAAGATGGGACCCCATGACCCGGAATGTCATATCCTGACCCCACCATACTGACATGGTAATCATGTAAAGATGGAAGCATTTAGAGACCCCAATTTGTAGACCCAGAAATAGGTACCGATGTCTCGAGGATCTCGAAGCCATGACCGAATCCTTGGTGAACTCTGAGAAAGCTGGTGCAGCAGTCAAGGCATGGTGCAGCCTCTCAAGTTGCTGAACATTCAAAGTCCGATGGGTTGCCTGGGTTGCCTGGGTTGCCTATTGTTTGAATGGATTTGAATCATGTTTATTTTAGTATTTTTTTGATACAGGTATGGGTATGTATGGGTATTGTCTTCCAAAATAGGATACAGTAAGAGGATCCAAACTCTATCAAAGCGCTCAAAAACCAGCTTTTTGCAAGGTTCTATGAGGTGAGCATGGGCAAGCTTCTATGTGGGATAGCATTGTGAATTTGTATGTGGTGACGATTCAATTTTCTTCAAGGCCCCCAAGTTTTGACAGCCAGACCCCACGATGTGGCCACGACCCAAAGTGATAAGAATTAACAACCATGCTTGAGGATGAGTGAATCGCTGTTTTTTGGCTGAAGCATCTCCGACTCAGCGACACAGTGAAACAACATGTCTCAATTTGACAGAGTTTGCTTGACCACGTATTTCTCCAAGTGTTGTTGCCTTTTGGTAGCACATTTTGTGAAGCGCAATTGGGTGACTTGCGAGCAATGACCGCACGAGTGAAGAACTCTTTGTTCTTCAATATCAGGGATCATATTTTTTCACATGCTGAGAAGCTCATTACCATATCAACCCTGGTTGCATTGAATGCCAGTTACAGGCCCATTGACAACACCAGTGTTTTTTTTGGGCAGTGGCGCGCCAGTACGGACAAGATGAGCAGGCTTTGGCACTGTGCCATATGCTCTTGAGCACGGCATTCCCATTGACCATGCAGATGAGGTCAACCACTCCGCGCTTTTTTGCGCAGAGCACCTCGCATGAGGTACTTGATGCCAGCATGCCCCTGCCGAGCAAAGGAGCTGAACCAAGCCTGACAAGAATGGGGAAACGGCAATCTTCTGCATAGAAAATTGCCGTTTCCCCATTCTTGTCAGGTTGGGTTCGGCAGTCAAAGGTGGAAAGAAACAGGTGGATGCAACGTTCATTGGCAATGCATCCCTCATCAAAGAGAAAGCAGTTGGACAGAAAATCAATTGTGGATTTCGCATCCTGGTGCTGGTAGAATGCTGTCATTGAGTTTGAACATGTTTGATAACTGCTTGTTTCACTTCTAGAAGTTTCAAAGCTCGATGCTTTCAAAGCCGCATCTATGGAGAAACCGTGCAGCAAGACAGGTGCAGAGTTCCCCCAACCACTGCACTCGCATGTGCTTCACCCATGTGCAAAAATGTTGCTGTATATGGGTGAAGTGAGCCGCCTCTATTTTCTTACTAGTGGCGAGGCTGGGTGTGATATATTGCGTAAAGTCAGTCATTGGGAATGCGTATTCTATACATCATTTGACTCTTGATCCCTTCTGCCACTGGCTGATTTCGAATTAGTCATGGTCCGTGACTTGGAAATAGCCATGAACCGAGCAGGATTGAATTCAATCAACTGCGACTAGTGATGGCCCTAGTTCAATTTGTGCCCGAATCATACTGGTGGGTGCTGGCATGGTCAGGGCAGGAAACCAATCAAACAGAAGTCCCAAATGAGACGCAGGCGGAGATGGAGGTCCTGAAGCGCAACTATGCCAATTCACAAGAAGAGCTGGCCAGGCTACAGGCGAAGAATCAGGCGTGGC
>VSDK01013419.1:27853-60896 GCA_009767595.1 Symbiodinium kawagutii
AGAGCAGGGGCAGCTGGAGGCAGGGCAACCTGCTTGACATCGCCTGACAACTTCTCTCGTGCTCGATGGTGAAACTTCTCGTTTTCTTGATCCAGGCCATGACCGCATTGGCAAAGCATCGCTTGGAGGATGAACGCTTCCAGGCGCATGGCTGGCACAGTTGAAAGGTAGCGGCGTAATCCCAGGAAATCAACCGAGAGATGAGAGATGATCACCTGGGATAGTTATTTAATAGTAAATTAATAAACATCACCATCTATGAAGTCTATGAACCCCTCCAGATTGACCATGTGCCGTTTGAATCCATTTGATTCATTTGAAGCAGTCTGAGGCGCGTCAAGACAGGGAATCTGCGCTTCGGATTGATCTCCAGAATTGCAAGGCATCTGAGGCGTGACAGCTCTCAGTGACAGCTCCAGTTGGTGTCACCGCACCTCGAGCTTTCAAGGCCCAGCTTCGAGCCGAAGTTGCCACGAAAGAAGCAGAGGCGACAGACCACTGGGTAGAGAAAGGAGGATTCTACAATGCCAACGCAGGGAACTATACATAGTTGATTGTAATATATATATATATTTGTATATATTTATATAATCTATATACATATATTTGTTTATTTATTCATTTATTTATTTACTTATTGATATATATATATATATATTATGTATTTATTTATGTGTTTATTCTACTATGTACATTTGTTTGTTTGTTTATTTATCTATTTATCTGTCTATTTACTTGTTTATTCAATATATATATATATATATAATATATTTATGTATTGTGTACATGCATATTTACATGTATACATATCTTCTTTTCACACACACACATACATATATACACATATGCATACAAATGAACCATGAGAATTCACATAAGAACACCACATCAAAGGTGCCAAGCCGCCAACTCAGTGGAGGGATTCGTTCGGTGAGGCACTGAGCCCCTGTGCAGGTTCAGAAGCAGCATTCCCTGCTGGAGGAGCAACGAAATGAGCTGACGAGCGAGCTGGATCGGCTGCAGAAGGTGCCATGGTTGGACCAAAGTTGGACCAATGTCGGACCATGTTGGACCCACTTCTTAGCCGTAGGACCCTATGGGTCAGCCATCATTGTTGCTTACTTTCTCCTACCTCCGATTATATAACCCTTTATCCTTTTCAATGCTGGCCAGTTTTCCGCATGAATCCTTGCTATGCATTGGCAATTTTGAACGGTTGCTTTTGCTTAATGATTCTGATTAAGCTGCATCCCCAAGCTATTTGCCCATCATGGGGGATCATGATGGTTGCAACGATCATAGCAATAAAAGATTATATATCCCAATGAAATTCCCCCATGCCCGAAGCACTGTCCCTGCTCATCGTTCTCCCTCTCCCAATGATTCGACAGTAGGCCTTGGCCGAAGCAAACCAAAGACAGGAGGATTTGGCACGGCAGGGTGGCTCCGAAGTACAAAGACTGCAGGCCTGTCGGGTGAGGATTTGATATGCTTGATTGTTACCAGTTGGACCAGTCTCGTTGCAATGCTTAACCATTTGGCGACCAGTGAGGCTCTGAACAATGGCGATTTTTTGATGGTGCCAGTTACCCAAAATTTGTGGACACCAACAATTGGGACACAAGTTTGCATCAACCCATGCGAGTGATTCGCCCTGGCCCTAACAACAGTGACTTACAAACAGCAACAAATAGTGAGATTCTGCCAGTGTTATCTTTTTCACTGTCCATCGATGCATCAGGTTGAACTGGAGGAGCATCAGAAGAAAATCCAGTTTTTGGAGACCAGCATGACCCAGTCCGAATCTCACAGGGGCTTGCCGACCCTGGCGATTCGGAAGAGAAAGATGAGATGATGATACGGCAGTCTTCCCGATCTAGGAAATCAAACACGGCCACCTGCCTTTCATCATGATACTTCGCTGGCTTCAGGCAAGCAGAGGCGTCTCAGTGCAGATTGGATGAGGCAAGTAAGTTGAGAGTGCTATATCTCCAAGATTCTTTAAGGTGATAGTCAAAGCTTTATTCCTTTTTTTTTCACATGTTCAATCTCAGTGCAGGCTACTGCTCTTGCAAGACAAGAGCTAGAAGCAGAGCGGTCTGCCCACTCTAATGCCCTTGATGCTCTTGGAAGGTCCGGAGCGTCATGTTGAAATTTGAAGTTCATGGCTTGATTCATTCCAGTGAACAATGCATAGGTCGCACGAGGAAGCGCTTGCCGAAACACGGCAAGCCCATCTTGTAAGGATCTCAGTGACATTGCCAGGTTCGTCCTTTCATGGGTGTGTCCAAAAGAAACAATCTCCAAAACAAGTGGTTACGGTCACACGGACTGTCATGGATCCTGCAGTCTCCAGGGATCCAAACAGGCATAGCAAGTATGGATACTTGCTAAAGCTAGGCAAACCATTGTCAACGCCCTGCTGTGGGTGAGTCTCCCCCATGTGGGGGACGCCATGGGACAGCCCCCTAGCTATGCGCGGGAGCGCTCGGCAAAGTTACGAAGTCGGTTTGGAGGGGTCGGTGGGGATGAAGGTTCCTTTGGCGACACAAAATGCCGAACAGAAGATTTCAGTGTTGGCATGCCTTGGAGGTCCATGTGCTATGAAATAGGCCAAGGAATTCAGTGGTGGTAGTGGTGGTAGTGGTGGTGGGTACTGAAACTGCCCTGGCCTAGCCTTTCGAAGGGCAGGCCGGGAATGCTAAAGGTGGGGGAGCCGCTTGCTAGTGAAGCGTGAGGAAAGTCGCGCTTTTCAACTCCGCGGCTCTAATCCAGATGCCATGTGTGTGGGATGCTTTTGGGCTTGACCTGTTGTGGGACAACTTAAAACATCTTAAAACTTTGTTTCGAGGTACATGATTCTGTCCAAACCGATCATGTTTGTCAGTGCATGGGAAAACACGCACACACACACACATTGATTGTTTCTCAGACCATTCATGGACAGACTCATTTACTTGACTGTTGGAAAGCAATACCCAACCACATCCCAAGTGGTTTGAATTCGGATTCCACAGAGGATGATGATGTCTTCCAGGCAGAAATTGCTTCCCTCCGAGCAGAACTGGAGACAGAGGTCGGGTGGAGTCGGAATTGTCCAATGGTCAAGCCACGTCACACCCTGAAAGAGCCGTGCTGGTTCCACATGATTGAGCCAGGTCCTATGCTCTTCCAATTTTTCCGAACCATCGATGACTATAACTACTATAATCTCAATGTCTATCACCAATGACCATAACCTCAATGACTTTTACCCATGACAGCCAAGGACTATCCACCAATGACTATCCACCGCCTATCCACCAACCGCGAATGTTGTCAGCTCGCCAGGTGCAAGGCCTTCGAAAACAGTTGGAATCCACAGGTGAGGATGGTCAACGTCTCCTCAAGGCAGCGCAGTTCACGCAGTTGACCCAGTTGGTAGTTTCTCAAAATAGGGGACCCCAAAGAATGGTTGGTTTATTGCTATAAATGACAAATGTTGGATGATTTGGGGGATCCCCTATCCTGAATCAAGCTTTGGAATGACCAAAGACACATGTAGGGGGAACTTCAAGGAACGGCTGAGATCAGATCAACACCTCTCTTAATGATTTGGTTTAACGTGGTTTTTGACATCATTGAACTCTGTGAATTGCTGTGGTTCAGTGCCAAAAATGGATTGCTTCGCTGGTCGCCCCCTGCCGCAGGAGCGGGAAGCTGAGTTACGGCTTGTCTCGGAGAAGCTGAAGGCTGGCCCTCGATGTGCAGTACCATCAACGGAGTCTTCATGCGTGGATCGTTGTTCATCGGTTGGCCGTGATTACTGTAGCAGGTTGATTACGAATAGCATTTCACAGCCATTCACAAGTCATTTCACAAGTCATGACCAGTTCGGATCAGGTCCAGCCCCACAATCCGTAGCTCTTAGGGACTACAGGTCCTGCCGTTGAGATCCGCTTTTCGCAGTGCTCACCATCACAGCTTGGCGCCCCGAGGTGCTTCAAGCGCGGCTGGAGGAAGCCACAGCGCTAGCAGAGGAGGCGCCTCGTGGAGGGATGACAGCACGGGTGGTGAACCCACCATGGTTGGATCGTTAGCCACCATGGGACCATGGGTTGATGATTGTCAAATTGAATCGCTTGAACCCGCCATGGGTTGATTATTGTGAAAGTTCGATCCATTTCAATTCATTTCATTGATCCAATTGAATCCATTTCAATCCAAAATAAGTGGATTGACTTTGAATTGATGACAATCATCAAGCATGATTGACATTGATTGATCACTCACCGTATAGGTGAAGTTGGATGAGTTCGTGCAGCCATGTCAGCATCTCCTTTGTTGAAACATGTTGAAACCATGGACTGTCCAAGTGATAGATTGTTTGCTGATAGGCTCAGCCTTTGCCTTTTGGTTCCATACCATCCATCAGGTCTTGTCATTGTTTGGGCAATCAGGTGTATGATATGCACATTTGGTCACATATGTATATACGTGTATATGTGTACATATAGCCGTCACCGACCCCTAGTGCCCACCTTCGACGCCACAAACACGAACGTTATTCGGTGGCCCTGTGATTTTGTGACAACTTCTACCATACGATGACAACTTCTACCATACGTGGCCACTATAGTAGAACTCTACAAAATACAGTACTTCTTCCTTCAATATCTGATGGAGGTGGGCGCTAGGGGTTGGTCAAACCTACATATACAATTATTTGGTGGTCACGAAGCTTGGCCCGATTGTCTATAGTAAAACACGTGCAAATAAATAAATAGATCAATAGATAAAAAACTAAATAGATGAATAAACAAATAAATGAATAGATACATAAATGAATAGATACATAAATAGATAAGTAAATCAGTAAATAAATAAATGCATAATATATATATATATATATATAAATATACATGTATACGCACAGACACGCACAAACACACACACACACACCGACCAATGTCCTTTATTTGACTGATGGCTCTCGTGTTTACAGTGCCAGGAACGCAGCCTAAAAGAGGAGCTCTCAAGGCAGTTGGTCTGACACTCAGTGCTCTCCACAGAAACTGCCGCTTCGGGGTTCCCAGGCTTCCCAGAGTCACTGGTTTGATTGGAACATCTACAGGAAACATCAGGAAATCCTTGTTTTAGCTAAAAAGATTAACCGCCATTGATAGGGTGATTTTTCAACCAAACTCTTGTTGATGACAACTGTCAACCTCTTTTTGGGGGATTCGGAGATGGAGATGGTTCACTTCGACCGATCAGTACGCTTTTATGCTTTTCGGCCATGGCTCAGCTGTTTGTTGTGCAAAGTGATGGAAGGTTATTATGGCGGTTTCTCAAAATAGGGATCCCCGAACATGGTTGGTTTATTACCAGAAATGGTCATTATCGGCGGGTACCCTCCTATTTTGAGCAACACCCATATGGAAGGCATTTCTCTTGGAATCATCAGAGCCCACGTGACTCGTCCAAAGCACGACCTTCGGCCCCTTCCGCTGATGAGGCGGAGGCTCAGGCTTCAGCTGCTGAGAAGTTGAAGAAGCTTCAAGGTGGGAAGACTTTGCAATGCGCTGATGCGTTCATACTGATTGATACTGGCTCAAAATGGTCAGGAAACATTTGTAAGCATAGATTTGATACTGGCGAATGATGGTCAGGAATTATGGTTTTATATTTGACCAGGACATGAACCACCAGATCCAAGTGTCATTTTCAGCCTCAGAAAATTGTCGGATCAACAGGTGACGTGGAGAAGCATCAGAAAGACCACTCAGCTGCGATGGAGCGTTTGCACGAGACTCAAATGGTGGTTTCTCAAAAGGGGACCCCCCAAATCTTCCACGTTTAACCATTTCCACCAGCCTGGCAAGTACGGATAGGTTCTGTTGGATCTAGTAAGTTATGACTTATGACTGGTACAAGCCACCACCAAGCACAAAGGCAGAGTATTGTCAAATTTTTGGATTCCGTCAACCCAACTCAGGCGTGATGAGTCTCAAAAGAATGCGAAAGAAATCCACGGTTTACAAGAGGACCGACCCGAGCTTGGCAGACCATTGAATACAAATTAAATTGTGTAGATTGCTCGCTACGTTGTCCCAATGTCACCCCTTTGCTGCTACGAGCAGGTCTATGGCTCCAAATGTCCTATTGCTCCCCATCCTGGCAAGCGAGAGTCAAGAGACGTCAAGAGTGAAGCATTTTTGATGCATTGTGCTTGAAACAAGGAGATGAAGCACGCCTCGGAATTGCGTGGGCGTGAGGGTGTGGCCGAAGTGCATCGATTGCAAGAAGAGATCAGGCCGCGGTCTGACAGACTTTCTTTACGCAGAAGCCTAGCTTAGACTGTGCAGGCAGCAAAAGACTACATATGAAGAGGAAATCAGGCCCGCCAGCAGTGTGTGAACCGAGGAATGTCAGGAAGTCTCAGCATTTTTTTTCTGACTATCTCGTTGTCCTTTTGTCACTTCATCAAAGCAGTTTGCTTTCAGACGCTTTGAGGATCCTCAGGAAGAAGATTGAAGACTTGGAGAACAACATCCAATTCTCTCAAAGGGATGCAGAGGCAGAAATCTGGGCGCACCTTTGGAAGCAATTTGAGCAGCTGATTCATCCACTTGTTGATCTATCATTCTACTACTCGGCAGCAGTCGAGGATAGTGGGGGGCCTTATCACTTGGCATGTCGGAGATTGCCATTCACAGCCAGACAAATCATTGACGGAGAACTTTGATCCCCCACGTGTTCTTGTTTGCTTGTGATTTGCTTATGTTTGCCTGCTGTGTGCCATCCAACTTAAACCTCTTTGGATCAGGGTCAACTTCGAGACATGGAAGCCACAATGCGACAAGAAGTCGAGAAGGCTCATGGGAAGCTGGTACATAAGCCCATACAACAAAGTCTCTTTGTGTGATCGTTGAGATAGATGTAGAATGATGTAAAATGATGTGTGCAAACTTTGCAAACACACATGTATATAGGATATCATAGGATTTTAGAGGTATACGCCCATGGCATATACAATGTATGATATGAAGCGACCAACAACAGAGAATTTGTGGACCCAAAATCTTCTGAAATCTCATAACGCGATGGACGGAGACTGTGACATCAACGCACTGGGTGTTTGTTGAGGCGCGAACGGAGGGCATAGAGATGGTCCAGAGACTCAGCTCTGAGCACGAGGCAGGCGCAGTGACCCTCACCCTTCGGTGGTTTCAATGGGTCGGGCTGGACCGTAGAAATGGAGCAGTTTGGATGACTTGTTCCTCCTGGAGGTTTTGAGCTCGCAGTCAGGCAAAGCTGGAAGATGTCTTCCGAAAGAACTCCCAAGCATTGGAGCAACTGCAGCAGAAACTTGGATCTTCTCATCAGGCCGGCTGGGTGCGATGGTAGGTGACACATCTTGTTGCCTGCAGGAAACTACTCCACCGTCTTGCACTGCGAGCATGAAACTTCTACTCCATCATTGCTTAGCACGAAGCAGTGTAACATCAGTGCTGGCTATACATTTTTTTTCAGACCATCTTAGTAATACATTTGCAAGGGCATGGCAAGAAACATCACTACTGTAAGGCCAGTAACACCAGTAGCACCAGTAGCGCTAGTACCACAGGGAACAGGTGCTGCTGTCGCAGGAGCGGATCGAGGAGATGCGTGCAAAGCATGCGCATGACCTCGAGGGACTGAAGGCGCGAGCGGATGGGCATCCGTTGGATGGTGACCATGGTGACCATCAGTTGGGGATGGATATGTTATGACTTGGTTGGGATAGTGACCATCACTTGAATTTTTATAAAATGAAGAGATTTTGATAAGCCATTTCTATCCATTTTTATTGGCACTAGTACAGTAATGCTATGTAGTAGGGCAGTCTGTTTCGCTAGTATTGATCCCTGCGTAGCAAGGGGTGTACAAGGGTCTACCTTGATATGAAATTGTTTGACCAAATCCTTCAGCATGAGAAGCCATGGCAAGACCGTCATCTTCAGCATCAGAAGACCATCGTGGCAAGACATTAAGACATTACTTTCAAAGGTATCTCGCAGAAAAAGAATAGAACTCCTCTGAATCCGTCCAGAAAATGGTCAGAAAGTGTCACCATAGGTTCTCCACCTAATTACCTATAGCAGCTATAGCTTGTAGTAAGCACAGCAATACAAGCTAGGTTTCAGTGGTACTCAGAGACGACTTTGTTTCTCCTTACGATGTACACTTTTGAAAGGGAAATTAAACAAGCTGGGCGGATGCTGATATTTTGTCCCCCTGGGGGGAAGTATTCTTTTGTTGGGAAGTCTGCTTGAGCATGGATCGACGGCCTCATCTAACTTGTTTTGGTTGCTTAATTACTTTGAAATTGGAAACACGAGTGAAGGAAGTGCAATATGCTATTAGTTCCCAATTTGGATCAGTGACAGTGTGCCCGCAAGACTCAGTGAAACTTTCTGATACTCTGACTGACACTCCTTGTTTCTTGCCAAGTCAAATTTCAAAACGACCCGGTGATTTCTCGGAAGTTCAGTACTGTTTTTGGTGGTGAAAGCATTCGAGCAACTTACGCAACTCAGCTTGGTTAAAAGCGTTTGGACGCCGCGCAGACAGCCCATGCTGCTGAAGTGAGAGACGCAGCAGCTGCCCACAAGACGGCTTTGCAAGAGGCCAGCTGCGCATCGGGCAAGGATGGGAGGCAGGCTTCAAGGGCTCTTTCGTAGACTTGCCCTACGCATTACGGTAGAGATACAGCAAGTGAACCCAGAGATTCAGCACACATAACTGTAGAGATACAGCATGCTCTGCAGCATAGATGTGGATCTGAACCTGTTGAAGTTCTCCATCGAACCGTGGATTGGTGCTTGGGCACCGCACAAAGGTTCGGTCCGAAATGGCCAGAGCTGTGAAAGACCTGGAAAGTGCTGCCAAAGCTGCAGCGGAGAGGCAGTGGAGCAGCCCTGCTATGGGTTTCGCACGGGCAAATCGCCAAACGACACAACTGCTGGATAAACCAATGGTTTCCTAGAAAAACCAATGGCCAAAATCATGGCACCCCCAAAACCAATGGTTTCCTAGTAAAATGATGTAAAATGATCATCGGCTTTGGTGGGTCCCATTGGTTCCCCTATGGCACATGCCCAGCTGGGACCCCATGACTCATGTGTTTTCCAGGCACGCAGCTGAGATCGGATCCCTCAACGCGGCCTTGGACTCCGAGCGGTCCCAGCTCGCCTCCTCACGGCGTGAGGCGAGTCTTCCTGGTTTTCGTTGGGTTTTCATGAGGTTTGTAGCGATGATTATTGGAGGACATTGCATTTTCAGCACCCATTTTTGGAGTTGTGACATGTTGTAATCATGAGTCCTCCTGTGCATGGGGTCTTCGAGTCTGGTTTTGGTTGTTTCACCGGCCTGGTTGACGGAGAACTTTGATCCCCCACGTGTTCTTGTTTGCTTGTGATTTGCTTATGTTTGCCTGCTGTGTGCCATCCAGCTTAAACCTCTTTGGATCAGGGTCAGCTTCGAGAGATGGAAGCCACAATGCGACAAGAAGTCGAGAAGGCTCATGGGAAGCTGGTACATAAGCCCACACAGCAAAGTCTCTTTGTGTGATCGTTGAGATAGATGTAGAATGATGTAAAATGATGTGTGCAAACACACATGTATATAGGATGTCATAGGATTTTAGAGGTATACGTGCATATGCAATGTATGATATGAAGCGACCAACGACAGAGAATTTGTGGAACCGAAATCTTCTGAAACCTCATAACGCGATGGACAGAGACTGTGACATCAACGCACTGGGTGTTTGTTGAGGCGCGAACGGAGGGCATAGAGATGGTCCAGAGACTCAGCTCTGAGCACGAGGCAGGCGCAGTGACCCTCACCCTTCGGTGGTTTCAATGGGTCGGGCTGGACCGTAGAAATGGAGCAGTTTGGATGACTTGTTCCTCCTGGAGGTTTTGAGCTCGCAGTCAGGCAAAGCTGGAAGATGTCTTCCGAAAGAACTCCCAAGCATTGGAGCAACTGCAGCAGAAACTTGGATCTTCTCATCAGGCCGGCTGGGTGCGATGGTAGGTGACACATCTTGTTGCCTGCAGGAAACTACTCCACCGTCTTGCACTGCGAGCATGAAACTTCTACTCCATCATTGCTTAGCACGAAGCAGTGTAACATCAGTGCTGGCTATACATTTTTTTTCAGACCATCTTAGTAATACATTTGCAAGGGCATGGCAAGAAACATCACTACTGTAAGGCCAGTAACACCAGTAGCACCAGTAGCGCTAGTACCACAGGGAACAGGTGCTGCTGTCGCAGGAGCGGATCGAGGAGATGCGTGCAAAGCATGCGCATGACCTCGAGGGACTGAAGGCGCGAGCGGATGGGCATCCGTTGGATGGTGACCATGGTGACCATCAGTTGGGGATGGATATGTTATGACTTGGTTGGGATAGTGACCATCACTTGAATTTTTATAAAATGAAGAGATTTTGATAAGCCATTTCTATCCATTTTTATTGGCACTAGTACAGTAATGCTATGTAGTAGGGCAGTCTGTTTCGCTAGTATTGATCCCTGCGTAGCAAGGGGTGTACAAGGGTCTACTACTCTTTTCTGGGATGTAAAGTTGAGGATGGATGCCTTGATATGAAATTGTTTGACCAAATCCTTCAGCATGAGAAGCCATGGGCAAAAACCGATCTTAAGAATCTTATCTGGTAACTTGCAAAAAAAGGTATCAACATAAGATTTCAACCTCCAGATGTCGGTTCTTCACATTTCTTTGAAACGTATCTGGCAGAAAAATCGACCCCTAGGTTTAGAAGAACTCCTCTCAATCCGTCCAGGAAATGGTATGAACCTATTGTCATAAGGTTATCCATCTCCATAGCTATAGCCCATGGTTTGGATGACATTGTCGAACAAAGACCGCAGGCCACAACAGTACAGGCTAGGTTTCAGTGGTACTCCAAGACTACTTTACTTCTCCAGCCGGTGTTGAAAGGCATCGAACTGAATACACTTTAGAAAGGGCAACAACCTCAACGGGGAACAGGTTCCGTTGGGGTTGACTTGGGGGGGTTGTCAAGCGCATGTTGAGCCAATTTGGAAGGATGTTGAGCCTATGTTTGGTCAGTTTGCGACCCTTGTTGGCTTTATGTTGGATCAATTTCCAACCTCAACGGGGAACAGGTTCCGTTGGGGTTGACTTGGGGGGGTTGTCAAGCGCATGTTGAGCCAATTTGGAAGGATGTTGAGCCTCTGTTTGGTCAGTTTGCGACTCTTGTTGGCTTTATGTTGGATTAATTTCCAACCTCAACGGGGAACAGGTTCCGTTGGGGTTGACTTGGGGGGGTTGTCAAGCGCATGTTGAGCCAATTTGGAAGGATGTTGAGCCTATGTTTGGTCAGTTTGCGACTCTTGTTGGCTTTATGTTGGATTAATTTCCAACCTCAACGGGGAACAGGTTC
This sequence comes from Symbiodinium kawagutii, assembly GCA_009767595.1. Classification (NCBI taxonomy): domain Eukaryota; class Dinophyceae; order Suessiales; family Symbiodiniaceae; genus Symbiodinium; species Symbiodinium kawagutii. The sequence goes on from VSDK01013419.1 coordinate 39,312, forward strand.
CGTTGGGGTTGACTTGGGGGGGTTGTCAAGCGCATGTTGAGCCAATTTGGAAGGATGTTGAGCCTATGTTAGGTCTGTTTGTTGAGCCTATTTTCGGTAGCTTCCTTGGTGAACCGCTGGCTTTCGTTCCCTCCTTCTCAGGTTCATTATTCCCTACGTTAAACCATTAAGCAGCTAAGTCATGATGATTGTCAGTGACATGATCATCGTCACAGGAAGAACGTCGACGACGCACGGAGCTAGAAGAAATGCTGAAGAAAGCAGAGGTCCACCGGAAGAAAACCCAGCTACTAGGGCCCAAATGCTGGGGGAGTTCTATTGGTTGATTTGGGATTGATTGGACTTCGTTAGTTGATCTAGTGATTGATCTCGGGGACAGCTTGTGCCCCCACAAGGTTCACTGACAAATTCACTGCCACCCTCACTGATCCGCAAAGGGAATTCCTATGAGCCGACTATTACCCAAGACTAGTAGGAGCAGCTGTTAGCCAGGATGAATCATCGGTCTATTGCCAGGAACCGTAACGCGAGAAAGATTAGTAGAATCATTGATCAACAAGTATCCGTGAGTTTCAAATTTCTTATTGTGGGTAGTTATTGACCATTTGAATCAATAAGCATCAACCGTTATCAACAATTGTTTGCAGCCATTTGCTGAATATCAACCCTTCCCAACCATGAACCTTTGTTAGGCATTATTCGCCACGATCAACACTATTGTTTATCATGGTGAAGCATCGTGCCGAACAGCAGCTACGAATCGGAAGCCGATTCGGCGTTTTCTGGGATCCACTTTGCCGCGAATTGATTTGCTGAATTGATTTGCTACCAGATTGACTATTCGGGTAGGTGTTTCGCTACTTGGATGATCATCCCACTTAGTAACTGGTTAGTAACCATGGTTGGTAGATACTTTAAGGGGGTTACATCATAGATAAAGAGGTTACTAAGATTTACTAAGTATGGTTACTAACCGCTTTCTCAGTGGGATGATCATCCAAGTACTGGGAACTGTTATTGGGTTGGTTGATTGCTGGGAAAACGTCAGTCTGGGAATGAGTTTTCATTGTTTGATGATTGGACTTGTTGATACACAACCTCATGTACAGATATACAGTCGCCGACAGAATTATAGAAAATACAAAAACTATCGTGGAGACAGGCAAACGCAAGCCCCAAAAAAATGAAAAAAAAGAGATTCGATGCAACAGAGAAAAACATAATTATAGAAAAAAACCTAATTATAGAAAAAAACGGAGTGTCGCAATTCATGGCACAATGTAGCAGAATATTATCAAAATACCAGGGAAATGTGAATTATGGAAATTTCCAGCCCCCCCAAATAATCATAGAAAAAAACCTACCAAGGGACGAATAATTCTATAACGGGAGACCCTCGTTTCCGAATGATCGTTTCCAAAATGAATTATAGAAAAAACGAAGTGCCGCAATTTATGGCAATTTAGCAGAATATTATCAAAATACCAGGGAAATGTGAATTATGGAAATTTCCGGCCCCCGCAAAATAATTATAGAAAAAAGATGCGCTCCAGAGGTCAAAATCTCATTTTTGATATCGTTGGGTTTCATGGGGAAAATGCAATTATAGAAAATTCCGTCGACAGCAGAATCCCTAAGGCGAAGTGACCTCTTTTTTTTTCTATAATTCTTTCGGCTACCATATATATATACACATATATATATATATATCGATCGATCATATACATATATGAAGGGACATGAGATCAGGTTCGTTGTTTTTGGAACATGTTCATTGCATGTGCTGAGATGATATTGAGCGTGGTGTCTGTGGATGTTAGGCATGTTGGTGTGGACAGGCTGGAGCTAGTTTTCGACCATGAGCGCGAATGTTTGCCTCTTATTTACTGTAGCCCACATTGACTATAACTTCACCAACATCCAACCCTCATTCAGCTGCTTCTTAAACTAACTTAACCTATATTTGGCCATCAATCAACCAAGCGTTTGACTTCTCAATCACTGTTATTCTACGATTATGAGCCATCATTTCACCATCCAATTTTTACCTAATGAGCGTACTCTAGGTCATTGAATCATCATTCAACGAATTCTAAACAAATTAATCACCATTAAAACCCCGTTTGTCCTACGCCTCGTTGATTGTCCATCGGCTTATAAAGCATAATAAAACCATTCTTAAGTGTCACGTTCCATTATTCTGAACCATCATTGATCACCATCATTCCTAATTATTCGCCATTTTTGTCAATTATTCACCATCTTCATCGGTTATTTACCAGTGCTAACCATCATTTACTATTGACCAATTTGTCAAAACATTTTTTACCCATCGTAAACCATCATTTGTATAACCAGCATTTAACCATTCTTAAACCATTATTTCACCGTCCTGAAACCATCATTTCACCAACTTTAAGCCATCATTTAACCATCATTTCACCGTTCTTACACCATTCTTTACCCGTCCTTAAACCAGCATTTAACCATCATTTCACCGTCCTTAAACCATCCATAAACCATCGTTGCACCAACTTTAAACAATCATTCAACCATCATTTCACCGTTCTTAGACCATTATGTGCCCGTCCTTAAACCACCATTTGCCCATATTTCACTGTTCTTAAACCATCGTTCGCCCATCCTGAAAGCATCATCAAACTGCCGAAACCACAGTTTACTCATCCACATATGTACCAGGCAGACATGGATCAGTTGAAGAAAGACATCGACGTCGAGAGGAAGAAGGCACCTTTCTTCGCTCTTTGGAGAAGATCTGGGTGAGTGTTTCCTGCCATTGATGGTTAATAGCTATGGTACAGTCACCCGCTTGCCTGGAAAATGTGCTGTCAATAGCTCGTTCTCCCATGAAGATAGCCGTTTATGTATTGGTCTAATTCACCATTCATAGATGGTTTACCCATAAGAAATGGTGGTTGTTGGTGCACCCAGGTTAGTTTGCCACAGGGTAACAGCTATGGTTGATAACGGCGGTTCACACATGATTCCTATGGTATCATCCATTGGGTATTCACCACCGATCGTTCAGGATTCATGCTTAATACACATAGTCAATAGGCATCCGAATGGTTCATGGTGTTAGCAATCACCTGGTACACCGGCTGATAATGGTTCATGATGGTTGATGATAAATGGTGAATGGTGAGCTTGATACCCGATTGACTCTGGTTAGCGATGGTGTGAACACATCCCAATGGTAGACGATCACTCCCGATGAGCATGTCCCTGCTTGGTCCCTACTGATTTTGCTGATGAACTAACCCTTATTCTGTGGATGGTTTGTTTTGCTGAGAACTTAGAGTGTCCGGACCCCACCACGCTTAGTCCATCATTGTGGGACTTTGCAAGCCAGAATGGGATGATAGACTCAGCATGGTCTATCAGGTATGGTCAATCTGGCTATACCATGATATACCATGGACTACCATTGCTATTTTTTGGCAATCTGGCTGAGTAGTTGATTCCCAGGCAGCATGATCCAACAACCAAAGTGGCAGATTGGATTCATTGGACTCTAGTCATTTCGGGTTTCCAGATCTGGCAGTCGGTCGGACTCCAGTGGAAACATCTGCAAGTCCAAATGTGACTGTTCCAGGTTGGCAAAGAGATGCAAAGATCATCCAGGTGGCCACAGTGGCGACCCCTTTGGTGTCCGATGACACTATTTGTGTATGTTGTAAACTTGTGTAAGCAGTGTTAACGTATTGACACATAGAAGCGTGATGAAGCGCGGAGCGTGATGAAGCGCGGAGCAATTCTTCGAGTTCCAAATTTGCTCGCTGGCTTTCAAAGTTGTTGGCTGCTTTTTCAAGCGCCCCACTAAAGACCACATAATGACCATATTCCTGGGGAAAGCGCAACGCAATAATTGCATTGTGCTGAGCTTTCAAATCTGGATGAATTTGGATCATTGTTTCTGATCTGCGGCTAGGCCTTCAGTCAACTCATACACGTCCACCAGAGTGCCCGATGACGATGATGTGTCTCGACCCGATCATGAAAGTATTGGCTGCCAGAGCTGAGTCAGAGAAGTCGCTTTTGGACCAAGTTGGAATGAATTGACAAGTCTATCTCAATCAATACGCACACATATATGTATATATATATATATATATTGTTTACAATATACACATATTATAGATATTTGCCTGCAAATCGACGTAAACAGATATCAATCGACGTAAAGCATGGCTGGATACTTTGAATATTGAGATATGAGTTGTTTGTCGCACTTAATTGGCACGCCGTTTTCATGTCAAAGATGTGATTTCCTGTAAACTGTGAGAAGCTGGGAACATCTGGTCTTGGAAGGTAAATCAGTCCGAAGTCCATGGCAAGTCGGAGATGTCGCCGATTGCGCAGGAAGAGATGCAGGCCGAGTTTTTGGGCAAGACATACAGAAGATCATGTTGCCACGTCAAGTAGATGACCAGAGATAGGGTTGATAGGATAGAGAATCAGATAGTTCCGGTACATTACGGTACAACAATTTGTCTGGTTGCAGTATTTTTTCTTCTTGGACTCTAATAGCTGGCATTTACCTGGACAGATTAATTAAGCCGTCTTCGTTTCCATACTTGTAACTTGATGATGACTGGTAAGTTGTGCTAGTCCTAAGTACCATAGCCGGGAGTTAGCTTGGTTCGTGAGTTGCCAAGAATGACTGCGATTGCCAACAATCACACATGTACACGCCAAGTGTGAGTAGCTTTATGCCAGATCTGATTGGGTTAGTGGGCTCAGGCGGGAAAGGACACCTTGAGCTTGCAAGGAAGCCGAGACTGCCATCGACGTCCAGCCAGAGGATGTCGAGGATCCAGCTGCGCTGAAGGGGCGGTCAATGCTTGTTGCAACCATGGGGGTGACAAGGTGTTTTTGTATTTTTTCACCTTGATTTCTTTGTGGTAACCGTGGCTGAACTTCCGACATTATGCCAAAGTCACAACTCCAGTGTTTAAGTGCCTGTGCGTGCCTTCCGCAAACAATACAACACAGAACTGAACGCATGGAAAAGACGCTCCAAGAGGACAATCGTGTTGAGCATCTCTAAACCTAGAGCCACAAAACCTGCACGATTTGTTGCTATCTGTTGGTTTTTGGTCCCTATTCGCTTGGTGTCGTTTTCTGGTTGCTTCTATCGAGCCACAAGGATGAGGCTGCAGAAGAGCCCGAAGAGAGCGAGGGGAGTGGCCATGATGAGGCGAACGACGCTGACGAGGTTGGGGCGGCAGCTTCGGGGTCGGGACCACAGCCAGTGGTGATCGATTGACGAGTGGTCTCCAGGGTTCTAGCGCAGGGACCTGCCGGTTGTCGTTCCAGGATGTGAGCATGGTCAAGGAATGGGCTGGACAGTTGAACGCAGCATGTTGTGATGGAAGTATGGCTCTTGAGTCGATTTATGCTCTTTCCCTGTGGTATGATGACAGCCTGGGAACAGCTCGGAGTGCGGGTGACACAGATGCCTCCAAACCAACCAGGAATTGCTGTATCCAAGGCATCCAGTCATGAACTCTCACCAGCAGTCTCAAAGGCCTTGGTTCATGGATTGTTGTAGGAGATTAATACAGAATGCCTTAAAGATTCTTGTTATTTCTCTACACAAAAGCTTTTCTTTTTTGTGAAATGACGAAGAGGGTAATTTTGTTTTGAACTGCTGATTTGATACATGTTGGTACATGTTTTTACCGGTTTGTACATGTCTTTTACATGTACATACATTTTTGTAAATGTTTGTTCATGTGTTTACCTGTTTGTACAAATTCGTTTCACACATTGTTACATATTTGTACATGTGTGTACATGTTTGTACATGTCTTTACATGTTTGTACTTGTTTGTACATGTTTATACATGTTTTCACATGTTGATACATGTTTGTACATGTTGATGCATTTTTCCATGCTAAAACGATGTGAATATGTTTGTTAAGGTAAAAGAAGACAAATCTTTCTTCTTGCTCAGGAGGCCCCAATTCAAGATCTGACGCAGCAACTGGAGGCGGCCCGACCATCTCCGCAGCAGGGGTGTGTCAAGATTTTTCGTCGGTGTCCGGTTAGGATGTGATGTATTCTGAAAGGTCCCCCTTCCTTCCCCATGTCAACGAACATCTCCGCAGCTGGGGTGTGTCAAATCTTTTCGTCAGTGTCCGGTTAGGATGTGATGTATTCTGAAAGGTCCCCCTTCCTTCCCCATGTCAACGAACATCTTTGGAGCCGGGGTGTGTCAAATTTTTTCGTCGGTGTCCGGTCAGGATGTGATGTATTCTGCAAGGCCCCCTTTCCTTCCCCATGTCAACGACCATCTCCGCAGCTGGGGTGTGTCAAGATTTTTCGTCAGTGTCCGGTTAGGATGTGATGTGTTCTGAAAGGTCCCCCTTCCTTCCCCATGTCAACGACCATCTCCGCAGCCGGGGTGTGTCAAGATTTTTCGTCGGTGTCCGGTTAGGATGTGATGTATTCTGCAAGGCCCCCTTTCCTTCCCCATGTCAACGACCATCTCCGCAGCTGGGGTGTGTCAAGATTTTTCGTCAGTGTCCGGTTAGGATGTGATGTATTCTGAAAGGCCCCCCTTCCTTCCCCATGTCAACGACCATCTCCGCAGCTGGGGTGTGTCAAATCTTTTCGTCAGTGTCCGGTTAGGATGTGATGTATTCTGAAAGGTCCCCCTTCCTTCCCCATGTCAACGACCATCTCCGCAGCTGGGGTGTGTCAAGATTTTTCGTCCGTGTCCGGTTAGGAGGTGATGTATTCTGAAAGGCCCCCTTTCCTTCCCCATGTCAACGACCATCTCCGCAGCCGGGGTGTGTCAAGATTTTTCGTAAGTGTCCGGTTAGGAGGTGATGTATTCTGAAAGGCCCCCTTTCCTTCCCCATGTCAACGACCATCTCCGCAGCTGGGGTGTGTCAAGATTTTTCGTCAGTGTCCGGTTAGGATGTGATGTATTCTGCAAGGCCCCCTTTCCTTCCCCATGTCAACGACCATCTCCGCAGCCGGGGTGTGTCAAATTTTTTCGTCCGTGTCCGGTTAGGATGTGATGTATTCTGAAAGGCCCCCCTTCCTTCCGGATGTCAACGACCATCTGTGCAGCCGGGGTGTGTCAAGATTTTTCGTAAGTGTCCGGTGAGGATGTGATGTATTCTCCCCGTGCCTTCCCCATGTCAACGTCCATCTCCGCAGCCGGGGTGTGTCAAGATTTTTCGTCAGTGTCCGGTTAGGAGGTGATGTATTCGGAAAGGCCCCCTTTCCTTCCCCATGTCAATGAGCATCTCCGCAGCCGGGGTGTGTCAAGATGTTTCGTGAATGTCCGGTTAGGGCGTGATGCAATTTTAAAGGCCCCCTTTCCTTCCCCATGTCAACGACCATCTCCCCAGCCGGGGTGTGTCAAGATTTTTCGTCCGTGTCCAGTTAGGATGTGATGTATTCTGAAACGCCCCCTTTTTCCTTCCCCATGTCAACGACCGTCTCCGCAGCGGGGGTGTGTCAAGATTTTTCGTCAGTTTCCGGTTAGGATGTGATGCAATTTTAAAGGCCCCCTTTCCTTCCCCATGTCAACGACCATCTCCGCAGCCAGGGTGTGTCAAGATTTTCCGTAAGTGTCCGGTTAGGATGGGATGTATTCTGAAAGACCCTGTTTCGTGCCCGATGTCAGTGTCCGGTTAGGATGTGATGTATTCTGAAAGGCCCCCTTTCCTTCCCCATGTCAACGACCATCTCCGCAGCCAGGGTGTGTCAAGATTTTTCGTAAGTGTCCGGTTAGGGTGTGATGTATTCTGAAAGGCCCCCTTTCCTTCCCCATGTCAACGACTATCTCCGCAGCCGGGGTGTGTCAAGATTTTTCGCAAGTGTCCGGTTAGGATGTGATGTATTCTGAAAGGCCCCCTTTCCTTCCCCATGTCAACGACCATCTCCGCAGCCGTGGTGTTTCAAGATTTTTCGTAAGTGTCCGGTTAGGATGTGATGTATTCTGAAAGGCCCCCCTTCCTTCCGGATGTCAACGACCATCTGTGCAGCCGGGGTGTGTCAAGATTTTTCGTCCGTGTCCGTTTAGGAAGTGATGTATTCTGAAAGGCCCCCTTTCCTTCCCCATGTCAACGACCATCTCCGCCGCCGGGGTGTGTCAAGATTTTTCGTCAGTGTCCGGTTAGGGCGTGATGTATTTTGAAAAGACTCCCTTCCTTCCCTATGTCAACGACCCTCTCCGCTGCCGGGGTGTGTCAAGATTTTTCGCAAGTGTCCGGTTAGGGTGTGATGTGTTCTGAAAGACCCCCTTTCCTTCCCCATGTCAACGACCATCTCCGCAGCCGGGGTGTGTCAAGATTTTTCGTCGGTGTCCGGTTAGGATGTGATGTATTCTGAAAGGCCCCCTTTCCTTCCCCATGTCAACGACCATCTCCGCAGCTGGGGTGTGTCAGGATTTTTCGTCCGTGTCCGGTTAGGATGTGATGTATTCTGCAAGGCCCCCTTTCCTTCCCCATGTCAACGACCATCTCCCCAGCCGGGGTGTGTCAAGATTTTTCGTCAGTGTCCGGTTAGGAGGTGATGTATTCTGAAAGGCCCCCCTTTTCCTTCCCCATGTCAACGACTATCTCCGCAGCCCGGGTGTGTCAAGATTTTTCGTCAGTGTCCGGTTAGGAGGTGATGTATTCTGAAAGGCCCCCCTTTTCCTTCCCCATGTCAACGACCATCTCCGCAGCTGGGGTGTGTCAAGATTTTTCGTCAGTGTCCGGTTAGGATGTGATGTATTCTGAAAGGCCCCCTTTTTCCTTCCCCATGTCAACGACCATCTCCGCAGCCGGGGTGTGTCAAATTTTTTCGTCCGTGTCCGGTTAGGATGTGATGTATTCTGCAAGGCCCCCTTTCCTTCCCCATGTCAACGACCATCTCCGCAGCTGGGGTGTGTCAAGATTTTTCGTAAGTGTCCGGTTAGGATGTGATGTATTCTGACAGACCCCCTTTCCTTCCCCATGTCAACGACCATCTCCGCCGCCGGGGTGTGTCGAGATTTTTCGTCAGTGTCCGGTTAGGATGTGATGCAATTTTAAAGGCCCCCTTTCCTTCCCCATGTCAACGACCATCTCCGCAGCCGAGGTGTGTCAAGATTTTTCGTCAGTGTCCGGTTAGGATGTGATGCAATTTTAAAGGCCCCCTTTCCTTCCCCATGTCAACGACCATCTCCGCAGCCGGGGTGTTTCAAGATTTTTCGTCAGTGTCCGGTTAGGATGTGATGTATTCTGAAAGGCCCCCTTTTTCCTTCCCCATGTCGGCGACCATCTCCGCCGCCGGGGGTGTGTCAAGGTTTTTCGTCAGTGTCCGGTTAGGATGTGATGTATTCTGAAAGGCCCCCTTTTTCCTTCCCCATGTCAACGACCATCTCCGCAGCCGGGGTGTGTCAAGGTTTTTCGTCAGTGTCCGGTTACGATGTGATGTATTCTGAAAGGCCCCCTTTTTCCTTCCCCATGTCAACGACCATCTCCGCAGCCGGGGTGTGTCAAGATTTTTCGTCAGTGTCCGGTTAGGATGTGATGTATTCTGAAACCCCCCTTTTCCTTCCCCATGTCAACGACCATCTCCGCAGCCGGGGTGTGTCAAATTTTTGCGTCAGTGTCTGGTTAGGATGTGATGATTTCTGTGCGCCCCCTTTCTTGCCCCATGTCAACGACCCTCTCCGCTGCCGGGGTGTGTCAAGATTTTTCGTAAGTGTCCGGTTCGGATGTGATGTATTCTGGAAGGCCCCCTTTACTTCCCCATGTCAACGACCATCTCCGCAGCCGGGGTGTGTCCAAATTTTTTGTCAGTCTCCGCTAACGAGGTTGGGATTATATTTCATCCGCAGCAGAGCGCGGACTAAGAATAATTCTGTGGAGCCGAGAGGGGGCTAGTCAACCGCCGATCAGATTTTAAGATCAGCCGTCCAGCAGCCCAAAAACGCATGTCGCGTCCCCCATTGTAGATGTTAGAATTGGGGTCAACCAGTTTGAAAGCATACAGCAACAACCCAGCAGCAGCCGTTGGTTTCGTCAGACAATCTCACAACATGTTGCTGGTTTCCGCCCATCTTAGGTCGATGTTGTTTTGTCTAACGTCCTTCGGAGCCATGTTTGCTATTTTCCTGTTTGTAGTTTGATTCATCAATGCTTCGCCTACCAATCCGCTTCAGAAATGCTTTGGGCTAACGACATCATCTCAGCTCTTAGAAGGTGCTCGGAGTGTGGCGTTCAGTCTCCTATGATTTCCTGCGTCAGGCCGAGTACCAAGCCTCCAAAGCAGCCGCTGCTGCTCTAGTGCAACTGTTGCAAGACGGCGGCTGCACGCTGGATGATGCAGGAGGGTTACCGCTCAACTCCCTCACCAGTGCGCTCACCACCACTTTGGGTGGCGCGCTGGTGTGGTATGATGAGGACCTCCTGCACCCAGCTGCAGCCGTCGTCTTCCGGGAGCACAGGCAGAAAGGGCGCCAGGGCCTTGAGGTCGCGGCGGCAGTGGCCGCGCCACGCCGCGGCCTCATGGCGCCACTGCTGGCGGCCGTCAAGGACTGGGGGTGGGGGTAGGGGAAAACACAGTGAAATAGAGGTAGCAAACAGACAGACGAAAAGTCAGGTTGGTTGAGAGAAAAATAGAGCTAGAGCGCCTGGCAGTCAAAAGCCAGACAGACAGGCAGGCAGTCAAAAAGCCAGACAGAGAGACAGACAGTCAGATAAATAGATGAATGGATAGGTAAACGGATGGATGGTTAGATGGAAAGCCAGGCAAGCAGATAGACGGCCAGATATGCAAATGGGATGATATTTTGATGGGCAAATGAATAGACGGATAGACAGTTGAAACCCCCGTAGCCCTGGTATATATGTACAATCATATATCATCGGTAACCAACAACACTTTGAGTTGTGCGTCCGTCGTGTATGATAGGTGTAGACCAACATCCATATCAGTGTAATAGCACGTTCGCCCAGCGCCAAAGGGCCAGGGTATTGCCAGAAGTATTCGTGTGACATTTTGGTTCAAGTAAAAAGAACAGGCTGCCGCAGCGGTGTTACACCCCGAACGGTCCCCTGATTTGATCGGTTACGAGCCGTATCCCGGCGTTACCGTGTGACTCCCTTGTGGGGTCTTACCAGCAACATCCGTTTGCCGAGCTTGAGCCCGAACTGTTCGCTGCCAACGAAGAGGAAATTGAGGAGGCGTGCGCTCAAGATATAACAGAGCCCTTTCGGAGCACACCTGATCCGACTGCGGTTGAAGGTGCTGCGTCTAGCGCGCCAGTCGCAACAACTCGAGCAGCAGGCCAAATCTCATCAAGCGAAAACAGAGGCCGTCGGTGGCGTTACTGCTGTATTCGAGGGAGCCGCTCCTAGCGCTCCATCAACAAGGCCCGAGGAAAGCGTGCAGGCAAGTTTGTGGAAGGGAAGAGCCAGCGCCGGCTTTTTCACAAGGCGCAGGAGCAGAGTTGGGGCTGGGTCTGCAGGAACTTGATTTCATCTTATCGCCCGCCAAGGTTGGAGTACGAGACCGCTTCGGAAGAGGAATTAAGTTTTTGGCTTAGCCGGGGTTAAAAATTCGGACCTTGACGAGATCATCGCAGGTCTGTTTCAGAAAGTCGCCCGCTTTCGGCGCATCGTGTTTCAGAGGGCTTGGGCCGCTGCAGAACATTGGGATTGCTCAGCGTATCGTGGAGCGAATGGATTTCACGTAAGTTTGGATTTGCGGGCTCGCGGTACACCCGGTCTTTGTCGAGCGAAATCATTACCCGTGCAATCGCGCTCCAGGAGGCAGGGGCCGGGCAGCGGGACAACTGGGTGGAACGGGGGCAGTGCTAGAATCTAAGGCTTTACTAGTGCTGGGATCAGCCCCCGCGCAAACATCCACCGCCAGCTATTCGGTTGAGGGTGCCTGCGGCAGATGTTGCTGCGCGCAACCACGTTCCAAGGTACTTGGGCGCCATCGCTTCGAAGCAGTTGTGAACCGCCAGCGCGGCATACATCGTCAGTTCGATGAGGCGCAGAAGCCGCAGGGAGTCCGGCGCCAAGAAGACGTGAGTCGGAGGGGCCCCTGGAAGGTGAAGCCGCGCCCAATCGCAGCCGAGTCGTTAAGGTTGGCAAATCAAAGACGCCGCCAGCTCAGCTGCGCCGCCCCATCCCTCGAATCCAGGAGGGCGTCGCCGGTCATCTCACCGCCGCCTGAACTACCAAAAGGACCGCCGCGCCCAAGTAGAATTTTTTTGGTTGAGCGCTTGGGTAGGCGTTGACGCGCTGAAGCTCCTCCTGACACAGGTGCGGGAGCTGCCAATGGCGTTCGAACTCAGCCCGTGAGGTCAACACTGCAATTTCACCGCAGGAGGAGGAGGAGACGATCGCGGTCGCGGCCCCACCCGCCACGGGTATCTGCCAGTAGATTCACCGTTGGGCGCAGGAAGCACTTGCGCTTCCTCCCCAACTGAAGGTCTAAGGAGGGTGAGGAAGAGGAACTGAGGGAGGAGGAAAGCGAAGAAGCGGAGGAGATCGAGGAAGAGGCCCGGGCCTGACCAACGATCATCTTCAAAGGCCGCAGCAGTGTTAGGCGCAGCATTATTTTCGCGCTGCCCCATGATTTTCTTCACGCAGCCGAGTTCTAAGGCCACGCGTCGGGGGATATTCTGACGTTCGAATGGATCAACAGAGACTTGGGTGAGAGTAGGTGGCCCCCCACAACCATACCCAATTAGTCAACATTTGCATCCATGGGCGGGGCGTCCCGTGACGAAGGTGATCCAATTATTAGGCAGATTGATCCTACACTCGTCGGGGGTGTCTTTTTCTGTGCTGCGGTTAGGGACGCTGCCGCGAGCGCGTCATCAAAAGCCGCCCAGTACAACGCGCCGCAACATTGGTAGAGGGGTGCCGGCAATCAAGCGCCGCAGGCCTTCGCTTCCTCCAGGGCGAGGTATTCGCGCAGGCGTTAAACTGGCATTGATTCTGGTCGCGCTACAAGCTCAGCTGAGACGGGCTCCGGCCAAGCAACCGGTTTGATTCCAGTGAGTGTGGTGACTTGGGCCGTGGGCGGGGCCATTCGGATTGGGGCGGAGCGCCGCTGCCAAGAGGTCAGGCGTGGGAGGCGCGAGTCGAACGTGGAATAGAGGCAAAGGCCGCTGCCAGTGTTCGGGGTTTAAATTGCTCGGCCACCCAGCTCGGTCCTAGGTGCCGAGCATGCTCGCGCCGCGCAGCCGACCCGCATCCTAATACACCGCCGCCCACGACCCCAACTCGCGATCGCTTGGGTTCGTGTGTTTCTTGTTTGCGCAGTTTGGCCCACGTTCAAAAAAATGTTTCTGCGCGAGCCGGCGAACATACGCCGCAGCTCTTGCAAGTTTGGGAATTCGCGTCCCCAAGCGGAGGCAGATTGGGAGTGGGGGCGCTGAATTTCAACGGACATGACTGGCGCGCTGAAGGAATTGAAGAGCAATTTCTTGCGTTTCCCATCAAAGTCCCCATGCATGGTCAACTTGGGCGCGCAGCATGCCTGAGAGGGCATATCCTGTTGGACGACAAAGGAGGCATTGTTGGGGAGTGCTGCCGGACAAGCGCGTGCGGATTGCCCTGCGCCAGGGTCCATTGAGGCGCGCGTGGAACATTGGCTCGATTAATTTGAGACTGCTTGCGTCAGCCATTGCAGTGCCGTCCTCGGCCACGGGGGAACACGCGAACGAAGCACAGGTCCACTTCCCCCGAAACCTGAATATTCCAGCGTGGAGGACGGCCGACCGGGGAGAGCAGACATCGTGGACGTGCAAGGGAGTTGAATATATCTCGCTCCGAGATATTCGACCGCCGCCGCTGTTTCGCTCACCCTTTCATTTGTTCAAGGTCACCCGCCCTTTTTGCATTTATTAACTTTCACATCGTAACAGTAGGCTGTTAACCCTACGATCGCAATTTTTCACTTTGATTTGGACGGCTTTGCGCATATTGGCTTTGCGTCCGGCCGCATATTTTTGCTTTGTTGGGTGTGCAGTTCTGCAACGCTTGAGGAAATTTCGCGTCGACGGAGCGCAGATTTATTTTCCTGGAAAATAGGCCGCTTCGTTGCAGCCGCCAAGCAATTAAAGTCCAATTCGCGATCGCAAAGTAATGCTGTGAACGAACCGCCGCCCGTATCGCCCTTTCCCAGAGGGTCCCAGCACTGGTCACCCAAACCGCAGGCGCCAGGTCCCAGTCCGGTAGGTTGCGCGCCCATGGCGATTGTTCGGACAGCAAGGGAAGTGGTGGGGGCAACTGGGCTCCTTCAACGTCCGGTGAATCTTAGCCCCTCATCATCATCTCAGGTTCCATCCCCCATGGCGCCAGAGCTGAACACACAACAGGCTCCGTTTTTGGCCGGCGCCGCTCTGGAACGCAGGCGCGTGTAGCCAGCCAAGCTGCGAATGCGTCGCGTTTTTTACCAACAGATGATCATTGGAACCTCAAAGGGGTTGCGTACCGCGCTCGCTGACGCTTGAACAACAAGCTTTTGGCAGGGACCTTGCGACCAGTGCCAGGCGAGCCATGCAGTAGCCATGCGTGATCACATTCACCTTCGCAAGTGCGTCGCGCCAGAATCGCGCTGAACCAATTGAATTTTCAGCGCGCCATTAATACCGCAAGATTTTATGGCAATTTTAACAAGTCCGGCTAAACAACTAGCGGCTGTACCGCAGCCACCCCAACGTGGAGGGATGTCAGTGGGACAACATACAGAATTGTTTCGAAGATCCTTGGAACAAGTATTTGCGGGCGGGCAAGAGGTTTTAGGCTCGCTCCACCCATAATCAGGTATGCTCGAGGGGCGCGTGCGCCGGTTCAACAAAAACCAAGTCCCAATGGCAGGTTTTCCACCGCCGCGCAATTCCCCGTGTTTGGGCGTTGTAGCGCGCCGCTGCCGCAGCAGGTCGCGCCGCTTCCTTTAGCAGCCCTTGCCGCTCCAGCCACGCAGGGGCAGCCGGGAGGTGGTGGTTCATTCGGGTGACTCATCTGTCCGACGTATAGTCCCCCGCAACATGACAATCGTCAGTGTAGGGTTTGTGGCGGAGATCATCCGGGAGAACGATGCCCGCCTCACCGTGAACCAGCCAGCGGTTAGCGCTCATACCCCTCCACTTGCAGTCTGCAGTGGTTGAAAAAAATGAAACTCATACACCCTGCCAACCCAGGCGGCCCGCGGTTACGTCAACCAAGTGCTCATGCCAATAGGCAAACTTGAAAAAACATATGGTAAGGAAGTGTACCAGTGGGCCCAAGAGCGCCTAACGCATGATGAGGCCGCGCTCCGCGTGGATCGCGAAACCGCGAGTAAGCTCATTATATAAGGCTTATCGTCCAGCAAATGGTTCAAGTTGATCGCGCAACAACTGGTGGCGCGCCATGCGGAAGAGTTTTATTGAGGTACAATTTCAAACATTCCCATGTGGAACGTGACAGGATTGGAATGTTAAGCGAGCGCAACCTCCTTCAGCTGAAGGCGCCGGGCAATTCCGTACGGGGTCTAGAAACATGCTGGGGCGAACGCATCCAGTCCATCCCGGTAGCGGACATCATGCCTATAGGAGAACACACGTTGTTCAACCATTTGTTAGATGAGCTTGAGCGCAGCTCGCTCATGGCGCCCAATGCTTCAAAGAGCCAATCTAGGCAGCCATTGCAGAACAACGCAGTGGTTACGGTTTTGGGACAAGGTAGATCTCATCATTCAAATTGAGCAGGACAAGAAGAATTGCGCGGGCTTCCAGAAGCAGCTGCGATTGAAGCCCGGTGCGGGTTATGGTGGTTCAGGCCAACCATTCCAGCGAATCCCGCCCCGCCGGGTGATGATAAATTTAAGAAGCCAAAGACGGAGAAAAAAACCCAAGACAGAGAAAAAGGAGGCCCGCTGCTCCAGCACCGATGGCAAAGTAGGCGAAGCGGAAGGGCGCGCCGTCAAAGCCACCACCCAAGAAGAGCGCTCCAGCCACTCCCCGCAGCGCTGAAGAGAAGAAGGTAGCTCACATGACGCTGCAAGAGAAGGCGCGGGCCGCGCATGCTTTACGCGGTCGCGCTAAATTGTGCTTTCCTCCATTCCGAAACAAACAAGTACAAAGGCCCGCCGCCAATGGCTTTGTCCAAGCCGAACAGCGCCGTGCCCAAGTCGAAGGCGTCGGCTGTTGCCGCGCCCGTTGTACCACAAGTACCAGCAGCTCCACTTGTCGCCAGCGGCAAGATCTCTTGGCTGTGGGACACGGACAACAGTCCTCGGCGTTCGAGGGCAGTAGGCTTCTCGACGGCGAAGAAGTTTACATCTTGAAGGAATGTCTTTCTGCTCGCAGTAAAGGCAAAGCCTTAATAGTTAGATAAGGCCAGATAAGGGCTATATGCTCATTTGGGATCCCAAGGAATCAGTCCCTGTCAGTCCCTTATCTCATCGCGCGGGAAAACGTGAAAAGAGGCAAGGTTCCCAGGAAGGCTAGGACCTGTGCATCTCCTGTTGTTGAATGTGTTCCGCAATATGATGAGGACATCGCCCCGACACCGTTCGCCCCTCGCGATTGGTTAACGCCTATTTCAGCATCAGTTGTTACCTGCCGCAGAGGAGGAGCCCTCGCCGGACTTTGGATATGAAGGAGGTATCGCAGGTTCGGATGAGCTAGTTGCCACCGAAGCGCTGGGCGGGCTGAAATCTTTTCTGGCTCGGCGATGATCAATGACGACTCCGCATCCTCCAGTGGAGCCAGACGAGGCTCCCCCTTTGCGCAATGAAGAGTTGCCGGTGCTGCCACCGCCGGCTGTGCCACCTGCGTCGCATAATGCATGTATCCTGGCGATGATAGACTGTTGGCGGAGCTCGCTGATGTGAGGAAGCAACGTCCATGCAGCACATCCTGGCCCATTTTCCAAAAAAATCCCAGCTGCCGCTTGTTTACCATTGCCAAGAACACAGCCGTGCAAATTTTTTCAGGCAGAGAGATGGTATATAGGTCTGATGACGGGATTGGCCCTCCCAAAGCTCCTTTCGAGCAGTTGACGCATGCAAAGAACTTCCGTCGCTTTGTTGGGCTAAGAGCAAGCGAAGTTGGCAGCAGGACTTTCGTTCCAATGGACGAAGCTAGTTGGAGAGCTTGAGCAAGCTGCAAACCAGGTAGGTTTCGCCCCCGACGCATCCCTTCCCAATAGGTGGCCGTGCAACTCGTTGTTGGTTTGTGACGCCAGGGAAGAGAAGGAATGTTGCAGGACGGTTTGATTTCAAAGTGGTTTACCGTATGAGTTTCATATTCACTTACTCGTTCCCAATAGCTTGCGTGGCAGTGTCGTTTGATCGCCCGGCCCCGTCAAGATTCAGTGGGAAGCTGTAACCGCATCAAAGTTTGATGGTAATCCCTTGTGTTTTGGTCAATTGGTGTGCTGCCCTATAGAAGACGCCGGGCTTTGGAACGCAACATGGCCCAAGGCTTTTCCCTTGGTTGGCGCATTGATCCTGGCTTCAGGTATTGTTGTGTGTTGAAGGCGTTTGATTACCAGGACTATCGCGCCAAGGGGCTTTACGGCCTTGTTAGGGAAGGCCTATTTTTTTTGAGCTCGGTTGTCGCGTCGGCGCGTGCGCCAGGACAGCTCGCGGCGCGCAGGGAGTTTCTTCAGGCTACTCTCCAAGAATGCAAACGCATCAGGGATTGAACGGCTCAGATTGCCAGCGCCTGACAAAGTCATTGTTGCTGACCCCTTTTCAATTCTTGTAGCCATTTGTCCTGCAGGGAAGGAGGCCAAAACTTTTTACTTCTTGGCCGCCGATGGACCAGTATGAAATGCGCGGGCCATCTTCACGGTTACGCGTCGCCGCATTCTGTTGTGGTGTATTTTTGCCTTGCGCGCTTCTTTCGTTTCGGAGACGTTATTGCAGCCTGTCATCTTTTGCAAGAGCTGCCAGGTTTCGCCGTCCTATATGTGGTGATTTTTGATCGCCCACGCATGATTTTTTATTGCGTCCGTACAAAGTTTGGTTTCGTAAGGTTGGGTTGACCGCAATTGTGGCCGCATGCGCTGCGGTAGAGTTTCGATTCATGAGGTGCTTCAGGTTTCCTGGATCCTATGGGCGATGCCCTTGTGGATCCACGTCGAGCCGCCGCTTCAGAATGATTTGTGCCGACCCATTCTCACGGTCGCTGAGGCTGGTGTAATTATGAATGTGTTACGTCAATGGCCAGAGCCAGTGGAAGCCTTCTTGGCCAAGGTGGCTGTGGCTGTTTGTGGCCAGAAAACTTCTCGCCAGACCGCGCAATGGTTGGGCCAACTTCAGAAAATTCAGCTTGCGAACCCCATGCTCTTGCCAGCAGCCTATGCTGCCGCCGGGCATTCCAAGGTGATTGCGGAGGGTGCAGACGCTCTGTCGTGATTAAGCAGGCGGACGGTAATACGTCAATCAGAGCACGGTGACGCCCCTGGTGTGATGCCTGCCTGCGCCGCTTGCTGGCATCTTGGTGGCCGCCTCATGCAGTCCAAGCGCCGAATCTTCTGGCGTGAGCCCCGTGCAGGATTCATCCCTGCCCTTCGGCGTAGTGCGAGAGCCGAATTTGAGCGCGTAAGAGCCAGCTCCTTGCGTGTGAGCTCTGATCAGATGTTGTGACAGGAAAACAATGGGCTCTGGGTTGGGTTGGCCGACTTTGAGGGTTTAGGGTTGCAGTGATGGCTTCAGAGTTGCAGGGATCTGCCTGACAGTTGGTAGCCGATCCGCCCACTCGAGTTTGCTTCTCTATACGCAAGGGCGCAGCGTGCTGTCCTAGCTGTTTGTTTCTTTCTTTGATTCATGCAAATTGTCCTGAAGACCCGATGTACCCCCGACTTTTCATGTGTTCCGTGCAAGTATGGGCATTGCTGCCGGGTGACCCGAGCTGCCGCTTTCCAGCCAAGGGGGTCGTGCGTAGTGTGGTACTTCGAGGGGTGTCTTCGGGCAGCTGCCATGGAAATTGCTAAAATGCTTCGCGACAAATCTTCTGCCCAGGAAATCTTCCAGCAATTGGGTGCCGCTTTTAGAAGAGATTGAAAGTGACTGCTCGGAGAAGTTAGGTGTGGGGAAAGTTTATACTTTCCCTAGTTGTGGGCCGCCGAATCGGCGATTGAGACCTGGATTGGTAAGTTAGCCGTTGGTCTCTAATAGCGCCATATGGAGCAGGATCGCTTTAAAGTTTCTCCTATAGGGACCTGGGCGCAATGCCCAGGGAGGCAGAGCTCAGAATACCGAGATGAGATTTCCCCCTGAGGTGCGCCCAGCGGACACCATTATGTCGAGTCAAGGGTAGCTTGAGACATGCGAAAAGGCATGTTGTGCGTGTTCAACATCAATCGTGTTAAGACGCTCCAGTATACCAACTAGTTGATGACATCCCAACGCAAACGCGAGATCTCAGATGGGCTCTATTTGGAGGACAATAGAAGACCACGTTGCCGCTTGAAATGTTGTGCGCGTTGTTTTGGCTTATATGCAATGGCCGGTTGCAGTTCTGTCGCTGGAGCCCCGGAGGCATTTCAGGCATCAGGTTTGGGCGCCGACGCCGCCAAGTTTCTTGCGGCGCCCTTGGGCGTGGTGCGTCGCTACTTCTTCCGCGCCAAGCAGAGTGCAGCCAGTTTGCCAGCTGCTCAGAGAATGGCGTGGCTCCAAGCCCCTGATGTGGAAGAGAGGAGCAGATGGGTGTCTAAGTTCTGGGACAGCGCCGCGCTGGACAGTTATAAGTTATGATTGCCTCGCCTGACCGCAGGCAAGTGGAAGCAGCTGATTGTTCCAAGGCCAGCCCCGCCAAAGACGCCGGTGCCGGCCACGTTTGATGACCCTCAGCAAGAACATCAATGGCAAGCCTTTCTTTGGCCCTTACCGTGAAAGACGGTGCCAAGCTTGAAATTTTGCCCCGCTGGGAGCGCATAGTTGCGCAGCTGTGTTGCGACAGAACCGGGTCTGTGGTTGCATTCAAAGCAAGCGATGACACACCCCAGAGTGGGGTGCGGCTGCCCCCTTTGGGGCAAGTGAGCTGGAGTCAGAGGCGCGCCTTTGTGGCCTGCCGTGCTCTGGATTGGATGTTCGACCAGACCCGGCGACATCTTCTCAGTGAACAGCTCGAAAATCGAAAATGCTCGTTTCGTGGGGGGAGTCGCGTGTCGAGCTGCGCTTCCTCCATTGTTACCTTTCAACCTCATGGGACAAGCAGCTTGAGCAAGCCTTGGAACGAGCTCGGGCGAGTTGGTTGTGGAAGGCCTCATGGCCATCAAGGACTGCTAGACCGAGGACACCAAGCACTTGGCCGAGGAATTGCGTGAAAGCTTGCTTCAGAGAATTTCCCGCTTTGCTTCTCAAAGGTTGCCGATTCTTATAGCCGCCTCCGATGCGGTTATATCGAAGAAAAGATTGTTGGGCCTGGGGTTATCGTCTTTTTTTGTAAGCCGGATGGGTCCCGGATCTGGTGCAGTTTTGTTGCGTCCAGTTGTTCTGAGCTCCAACCACTTTGGCAGCCCGCGGCGAATTACATAGCTCAGCTGGAGCTGTCCATGGTTTTGTCTTTGCGTTCCCGGTTCGCCCTGACCTTTTCCGGGAACGACAGGGAGTTTTGATTCTTGGGCAACGCGTGGTCGCAGCGCCAATGGCGACCTAGCCCAGTTGGGGCACCTCGTCCACTTGGCAATTTTAACGTTACGCGCGCAAGGCTATTGGGAGTATGTTCAATAAAAACAAATTGGGCAGACGACGTCAGCAGACTGGGCTATGACCGTCCTTGTGGCAAACCAATGGCTTCAGTTTTGTTTCAGCATCCTTGCCGACCTTCTTTTTCAGTTTTCCTTTTGCAGTAACTATCATTTCTTAATTACTTTAAATGCTTTGGAGATTGTTTTTGAACGCATTGGGAGAACCCTGGTGCATAGCGCGCTTATTCTAGGGTGACCACGGTGGAGTTAGAGTTGAATTAATTATCTCGAGGTTGCGTGTATGCCGCGCTTGTGACAATCCAAGGCCAACCGGGCAGTGGTGCTTGGTGACAATGAAGATTGTTGCGTCTTGAAAAGAAAAAGGCGCGTGGTCGGATCTTTGTCAAACAGTTCAGATTGGAGCTTAAGATGTGAGCGTGCGTTGACTTAGGCAGGCTCTGGGTGTGCGCGTATCATCTATTATATTAAGTCTCCCAAATGAATGCGCCATTTTGGCTCAAGCTTGGGAGTCGGCCCAAAGTAGCGTGATTTCTTTTCCCTCCGCCCCGCCCGCCCAACCCTTAAGCCGGCTTCCAGTGGAGTCGCCCGTCTAGGTTTGGGAGCTTGCAGGGACAGGAGAGCGCGCAACTTGTTTGATGGGGGTGAGTAGTTTGACGTACTTTCTACTCTACCCTTTCCTATACAGGTCTAGGTGATGGGAATTTGCTATATGGTGCAGGTCCCAAGCCTGGGGTGACCAGACTGGCGGGAGAAACCTAATGCGCATTCTGGGGTGGCCAGAGTTGAGTTGGAGTTGAGCTAGCTCGAGGTTGCGTGTGTGTGTGTGTGTGTGTGTGTGTGTGTGTGTGTGTGTGTGTGTGTCTGTGTGTGTGTGGGTGTGTGTGTGGGTGTGTGTGTGGGTGG
>VSDK01013419.1:61317-76978 GCA_009767595.1 Symbiodinium kawagutii
GTGTGTGTGTGTAACACTTGTGACAGTCCAAGGCAAGCCGGGCAGTGGTAGCATGGTGACAAGAGAAGATTGTTGCGGTTGAAACGAAAAGGGAATGCGGTCGAGTGTCTGTCATATAGTTCAGATTGGAGCTTGAGATGTAAATAGATCGACAGGTAGGTAGATACAAAACAGATAGACAGTCCGACAAATAGGTGGAGAGATGGTCAGATAGACAAACAAACAGACGCGTAAGTACACAGACACAGAGACCAACCCAAAACACCAAACCATGCTTTGTGATCTCCATCTTGGATTTCGTGGTGCTGTTTTTGTCGCAGGAGCACGCGGCGAGGCAGCAGGGGGTTTCGGTGTTTTTGAAGCCCGTGGACAATGCCAAACGGTATTGGGCCAAGCGTGGCTTCAGACCGGGCCTCCCACTGTGGGAGCTTCAGCTTTGAAAAAGCCAGCCGCAGCAACCAATCAGAACGCGCCGCAGAAAGGGAAGGGTTTTTTTTCCCCGCTAGCTAGGTCAGGTTTGTTAGCTTTTTCTAAAAGTGTTTTCTCCTCTCCTTCCTTCCTCCTTCGTCTCCTTTTCCCCCCTCCTTGCCAGCTCCCCATCGTAGTGCGCGCTGCTGGACCTCAACCGCCCGCCCCCGATTGCTGCCGGGCCCCTACTATTGGTCAGAATGTCAGAGAGCGCGCCAGACAAACTGTCAGAAAACAGGCCGAGAAATATGCCAGATAAAATGTCAGAAGGTATGGCTACGAGCCAACGTTTATCGACCAGCTATTGGGGGAGAACCGCCGCCAACTAGACGACGGTTGGCCCAAGAGCGAGACAGGTGATGTCATAGCAGCGTCAAGTGTGACAGTCAAACCTTCGCAGATGACTTATAAAAAAACGCGATGGTGATGATGGTGATGATGATGATGATGATGAAGAAGAACTGATGATCGGGAGAAAGCTGATACAGAAGATAGCAGAAACAAGACTTTGACCGCGGCAAAATGTAGCGCAGCAAAACGTACCGCGCCAAAACGTACCAGAGCAAAACGTACCAAGAAAAAACGTACCAAGGCAAAACGTACCAGAGCCAAAACGTACCAGAGCTCAAACGTACCAAGACGAAACGTACCGCAGCAAAACGTACCGCAGCAACACGTAGCAAGATAAAACGTACCGTGGCGCAACGCAAAAAAACAAAACGTACAACGTACCGCAGCAAAACGTACCAGACCATACCTACCGAGACAATACGTAGCGCAGCGAAAGGTGCCGCAGCAAAATGTACGAAGACAAAACGCACCGCGACAGAACCTGTAAACCGTACCAACGCAAAACGTGCCAAGACAAAAAATGCGCCGCAGCAAAATGTCAAGCAGCAAAGCCTATACCAAGACACAACGTACCGCAGCAAAACGTGTTGCAGCAAAGCGTACCGAAGCAAAATGTACCCAGACTGAAGGTAGCGCAGCAGAGCGTACCGACAGAAAATGTATAGCAGACCAAATCGTATCAACGCAGAACGTACCGGGGCAAAACGTACCAGAGCAAAAGGCAATGAGACAAAACTTACAAACAAATAACGTACCAGAACAAAACGTACCATAGCAAAACGTGCCAAGACAAAACGTAACAGAGCAAAACGTACCATAGCAAAACGTGCCAAGACAAAACGTAACAGAGCAAAACGTACCATAGCAAAACGTGCCAAGACAAAACGTAACAGAGCAAAACGTACCATAGCAAAACGTGCCAAGACAAAACGTAACAGAGCAAAACGTACCAAGACAAAATGTAACAGAGCAAAACGTACCAAACCAAAACAAAACAAACCGCAGCAAAACGTACCAGAGTAAACCATAACATGACAAAATGTGCCAGATGTACCAGAGCAAAACGGACCGCAGCAAAATGTACCAAAAAAACCAACCAAAGCCAAACGTACCAAAACAAAGCGTACCAAGACACCACGTACCAGACCAAAACGTACCAACACAAAACGTACCAGAGCAAAACGTACCAAAACAAAACGTACCGCGGCAAAACGTACCAAGACGCAACGTACCAAACCAAAACGCGCAACTTACCGCAGGAAAATGTACCAGACCCAAACGTACCAACGCAAAACATACCAGAACAAAACGTACCAAGGCAAAACGTACCAGAGCAAAACGTATCAAGACGAAACGTACCGCAGCAAAACGTACCGCAGCCAAACGTACCAAACCAAAAACGTACCAACGCAAAACGTACCACAGTAAAACGTGCCAAGGCAAAACGTACCAAGACGAAACGTACCACAGCAAAACGTACCAGAGCAAAATGTATACCGAGACAAGACGTGCCATGACACAACGTACCAAAGCAAAACGTACAACGTACCACAGTAAAATGTACAACGTGCCAGAGCAAAACGTACCAACACAAAACGTACCAGAGCAAAACGTACCAAAGCAAAACGTACCAAAACCAAACGTAACAGAGCAAAACGTACCAAGACACAACGTACCAGGTCAGTCTTTAAGATTGTAATTTGTTGTCAGTGTTTGGCATTGAACATCGAGAACCGAGAACGTTGGCAGGTCAGAGTTCAATATCGTATTGTTACCGCAGTTTTTGACCGTCAATGTCGAGAAAAACCAAAGCGGTTCCCAATTTATTTGCAATTGTAATTTTAATCGAGTTTTTGACGTCAATGTTGACAAAATGCGAAGCGGCGGTCAAAAAACGCACCAGGACCGCAACAAGGTCCAACATCGCAATGTTTCTTCAGCTTTTGACGTTCGCAATTTTGCTGCAGTTTTTTGGCGTTCAACGTCCACGAAGCGCGAAAAGGTCGCGACCGACAACTCAAAATCGCATTTTTGCTTCAGTTTTTGACGTTCAACATCAATGATACTCGAAATGGTGGCCGTAGACACCTCAAAATCGAAAATTTACCTAGGTTTTGGACGTCCACTGAACACGAAATTGCGCATATGTCACTTTGTGGCAGTCCAGCGGCGCTGCCCCGGCGTTAGGAAAGGAAGAACAGCGAGAGAGAGAGAGAGATCTGCAGATGTGAAAGTGAGAAGATCTAGATCTGCAGATGTGAAAGTGTGAAAATCTAGATCTGCGCATGTGAGGGTGTGAAGATCTAGGTCTGCAGATGTGACATTGAGAAGATGTAGATCTGCAGATGTGAGGGCGTAAAGATCTAGATCTGCAGGTGTGAGGGTGTGAAGATCTAGGTCTGCAGATGTGAGGGTGTGAAGATCTAGGTGTGCACATGTGAGGGTGTAAAGATCTAGATCTGCAGGTGCGAGGGTGTGAAGATCTAGGTCTGCAGATGTGAGGGTGTGAAGATCTAGATGTGCAGATGTGAGGGTGTAAAGATCAAATCCGCAGATGAGGGTGTGAAGATCTAGATCTGCGCATGCGAGGGTGTGAAGATCTAGGCCTGCAGATGTGAAAGCGAGAAGATGTAGATTTGCACATGCGAGGGTGTGAAGATCTACACTTGCAGATGTGAAATTGAGAAGATGTAGATCTGGAGATGTCAGATGTGAGGGTGTAAAGATTTAGATCTGCAGGTGTGAGGGTGTGAAGATCTAGATCTGCAGATGTGATGATGTGAAGACGGTGATGTGCACATGTGATGGTGTGAAGATGTAGATGTGCAGATGTGATGATGTGAGGAGGTTGATGCGCAGAGGTGATAATGTGAAATGTTTATATACGGCCGTTTTTTAAGAAGAACCCTTCCCAGGCGCTCTCCGGAATTATAGGGAAAATGGGTCATGATGGGGGCGCCAGGGGTACGGGGTTTTGACCTAAAACCATATGCGAGATAAAATGTCAGAATGCATTTCAGATACGATGTAGGAAGGTATGTTAGATAGACTGGTAGACTATGCGCCAGGTATAGTGTCAGAACGCATGTCAAGGTTTCCAATGTCATTGTGGGGATCGCTCGAAGTAAAATATTTCTTCATAAGTTGGGCCTGCTGCGACCTGCGCAGTTTCGGCCGGCTCAAGACGGGACACTTTTGACGCGGTGATTGCGTTACATTTGGGCCATTCCTAGAACCTCCTGATGTTACTTTTTTTTGCGTTTCATGAAACTCCCTGAATCTTAGGTTCTTCAACTATTTTCAGGCGTTTCATCGAAAAAAAGGGAATTTTGTCCAAGGAAGCTGTCCGCTTGAAGCTTTGGCTTACAAATAAAGCATACCTAAGGAGACAAGAACATGAGAAACCAAATATAAACACCTCACATCACATTAATGATGATCTAGGAGTGAAGGGTAACCACTTTGGTATTGGGCTTAGGTTTAGTTAGGGGGTACCAGTGCTTGCGCTGCCTCAGTGTTTTTTCTTCACTTTGACCAATGTCGTTGACTGGTCTTCGTCTTTGCCCAGTCCGTCCGGACACTCAGCCGGAACGTGAAGGAGTTCGCTGGAGACGCTTGTGGAGGATGGACCCTTTCAACAACGCACTTTGAAGTACCCTTCTGCAAACGCGCCTGTTGCCCATCCGTCGTGACAATCGGCTGATTCTCCCCATTAGGTCCTCATTCTGTTCGCAGTTTCTTGAATTTTCATTAAGAAACAAAGGGCATCCAGCTTGAAGAAGAGTGTGGTACTCGAAGGCGCAAGGCTTTGCCAAGTGCAGTTTTGGTTTTATGGCCCAAAGGTTCTAGTTCTGATTCAACAACCTGTTGGCCAGCAGGTTGTGGCCATTGATGTACCTTGTGGGGTGTGCGTAAAACGTCATGGCACATGCCTTGTCATAGAAGAGACCGTGACTGTTCAAAAACGCAAAGATGGATACAGCAGCCTCTGACGTATTCTTGATCAAACTCAAAATTTGTTGGTCCGCTCCATTGTTAGCAAGATCTTTCAAAAAACCAGCGCACTGAACGATCAACCACTGGCAACATAGCATCGAATCGGATCCCTTGCAGTTCATCCATGGATATTGTTGAAAATTCTTGTAATTCAGAAATGCTCTTGTCCACGTTTTCATCGCGGGTGTTTTTCCCATGGTGGAAACCCGTAACTTGAAAGAACCAAAAGCTGCTTTCAGCTTTGAATCAAAATCACCAACGTTTCCAAAAAGATTACTATGGATCATCCATGCGATGGAGCTCGCAATGTGATCCCTGAAAATCCCCAATTTCATCAAATGAAAACGGGTCTCCAGCATCTCATCCAAAAGGTGGGGGTACTCATGATGGTATACACTTGGTATAGTAAATAAACACCAGTGTTGCAGGAAACTGTGACCCTTCATGTTGGTTTGTTGGCGCATCAACCTTTGTTTGTGACGTGCTGCGATACCAGAATTCGTCGCAGCGTACTTCCTTTGAAGACTGTTGGGTGGCTGACAGCCACATGCTCTGCGCCCTTTCTGTGATGCAGTATGGATACCAATGGGGCTTTCAATCGAAACGACCACCGTGTTCCCCCTTCTTTTCCCTTTTCCCTCGTCCCCACGGTAATAGATGGGCAGCACCTGGGAAAGATTGTGTTGATGCTCACGGTATATTTGGTGGCCTGGCTCTACCAATTGGAAACCAGACCAAAAAGCTTCAATGTGCGCTGCCCGGTCCGTAGGGTCGGTCAAACCCCCAACAACAACATCAGGATGTTTCTCCATCAGGTAGTGCAAAAGGTTCCGAGGCGATAGATATGGAATTTGAATGACATTGCCATCACCTGCATCAAAGGCATAGGAACATAATTTGATGTTCCATCCCAGGTTGTACCGAGCGAAGGTGCCCCAAGCTTGCCTTGAACATTTTTTTCTCCAATATGGAACAGACTGCCCACCTTCCAAGCTGATGGTGCCACGTTTGACACCTCCGCTTTCCTCGAGGCAACCCAGCCTCACTCGCTGCGCTGATGCGCACGGGACCTCAGTGGAGTTGTTTGGCTCAGCTACTGTGTTCAATGGGCTTGAGACAAACTCTAAGACCCAGACCCCATCAGCCACCGCTTCTGCAAATGCTGTCAGAGCTGGGCCAGCTTCTGGGGAAGGTTTTTTTTGATCACCTGGCTGTTTGGGGAAGGATCATTTTGATCACCCGGCTGTTTGCAAGTTTTCGAGTATGACAGCTTTTCAGAGTAGACCTAAAGAAGAATGCTCTCGAAAGAAAACAGTGTTCCACATATGAGGCGAACACATGGAGGTCTCAGTTTGATACTTTTTGTTGGCACGGGCTGGACACGCTTTCCAATTCCCATCGGTCGATAGGCCCTTGAATTTGGACATGGCATGAAGCCACATTTCTGACTTGATCACTTGTTTTTTCAAACAAATGTTCCCCAAATTGATTGGGCAAAAGGAATTCGCTGCCACTACTTCAGCGAAAACAGCTGCCAGCCCCCATGGCTGGATAGAGCTAATCAGCAAAAACTGTGTTATAGGTTAAGTAAGAACAAACCACTATTGTTTCGATATTGTCAAAACTAATCCAGCCACTTTTAGTCCGGCTTTTCCAAACATAGAATCACTAACGCCTAGCCTTCTTTCGGCTAGTCTTAGCACCATCACCTTCACCACCGAAGCGGTGGGTTCAGCGGGAGCAGACTTTGCCGACTTGCTGTGGCTTTTGCCTCGGCTTTTCCTGGCGCCTCTTAGGTTTGGTGGCGCCATCCGCTTTCTTCAGGATCGGTCTGCAGCAGGTGGGTGAGAAATAAAACATTCCCAAACACAACTAAGAGACAACTCAGAATTGAAAGGGCTATCCCTCGCCTGGAACGATTTTCAAGCCCAACCGCTTCAATGGCCCTGGCAGGCCAAGAGGGGTGGCAATTGGACAGAATGGTTTTGGTATGCTTTGGTGATCAGCCCCGCTGAATCTTCGAACTTGCCTTTGAGAAGCGGAAGTAAAGTGTTCCGTGAATTTCTTCTCCGCCCTAAGTGGAACCGGTTTGTTGGGGCACAGGTTGACACACGAACAAACTAAGTTTCCAACTCCAGGGAGTACCCTTCCAACACGCCGGCGTTGAAAATCGATTCAATGTCATCGTGGCAAGTCCGGAGAGAATTCATAAGTGACAAAGCCTTGTCGCGAATCCTCAGATCATGGATGATTAATCAAGTGGTTCGTTGCATGAACAATTGAATAGCAATGTGTTGAATAAGACATAATCCGCTCAGAATCATCTTTGGCAAACCAGATAGATGTTCATCGTTGGGGATGAGGGCGACAATGTCCTCCAAAGCCTTGATCCGTCTGCAGATGCACATCCTTGGATCAATGAAAGAAATCAGCCCACAAATCAGTTGTCCAAGAAAAACAAGCTTCTAACATGTTTAAGGATCCAAATGTTTTTACAACAGCAACAAATAGTAACATGTTTTAGGAATAATGACTGCATCAAAAAAACACAGTGAAGGTATGAACAATTACGAAACAAATTGCATTTGTTTTTGTATGTGATTCCAGTTGAGACTCAACATCTTCTGGGCCTGTGAACTTGGTTTTGCATCCAACACCAGCTCAGGAAGCCCCGCTTTTTTGCGTAGCTTGGAAAATGCCTCCGGGGCCTCATCCAACCCCCCCAAGTCAGGCTCCTCTTCCCTGCGATCATCGTCATCGTTGTCTTCACCTGAGAAGGCTTGGTGGGAGTTCCACGAGGTGGCATTTCAAGTTTGCGGGATGTGTTTGAAAATTTGTTGACAAAGTTTGATCAATAGCAAGTAGCTTCCCAACAAAAGTAACCAAGTTTGTGAACCAAATTTGTTGGCCAACCTATAGACAATTGCTTTATGAATTTGTCTAGCCTTCATCCATATCTGCTTCTTTGGTGGGGATGGAGCGGTGTGAAGACGCAGGGCTTGGAGTCTTGGTGGCGCCCTTCTTGTCCCCCTTCAGCAGTCCTCCACTGCTGGCGGGCCATGGGATCCCAGATTGCCACCGGGAATGTCAAGACCATCCACTGCATAATCACCAAGATTGGCCGGGTTTTGAGTCCATCGAAGCCGCCGGTGAACCTGGGTGCTTTGCCTAAGATCACGGCACGATTGGTAAGGAAACGAGAAGTGTCTTACAAAAAACTGTGGATATCTTGAGAGTTGTTCCACCTCTACAAATTAACAACTAGTAATAACCCTCTAGTACCTTATCAATGGAGTTCCTTATTATGTCAAAAGATGTCCATAAGTAGAATCAACACCTGTAGCATGGCTGGGTCTGCTGTCCAAGTACTTGCGAGACGTTTTGATGCAAAGCTCAGCCCAATAGAGCATCGTGCCCTCGTATCTGTCCTTCCTGTCAGAAGAAACTGAGAGTTTGCCATGTTGGGAACTTGCTGGGAACATGTTGGTAACATGTTGGGAACCTCATCATTGTGCGGGGAGACTTCCGAGCTTCTGCTTTGACAGCAGCGATCTTTTTCCTCAGCAGGGTGTGGGACGTGGCACTGGAACCACCCAAGTTGTGGAGGGACAAAGCAGCGGAAAGGTATGTGACATCATTAATGACGATTTTCTTAACTGGAAAATTGTTTTATATATTAAAAAATGATATCAAGTTTCTCGCTCCACTTCCATTCTTTCATCTTTTCCTCTGTTACAAACTCCCCTGTCACGTCAAGGTCGGTGGTGAGCATATCAGAAACAAGACCATAAAAGATGAGAAACAACACCAACAATAATTGTGGGTTGTTGAACTGTAAACAACAAGAGCCGAAACCAGTTGACAGTTTTCGACAACCCTTGTCCACGTTAAAGCCGCAGCTCTGGAAGAGCTGCTCAAGGTTTTTGCGACCTTTCTTCCTATCTTGCCACTGCTTCACTATTTCTGCGGAAACCTTGAACTGTCCTTTGATGTTGGGTTGAAAAACCCTTCTCAACCTCGATTCCACAGCCCATGCGTTGATTCGACTGGTTCCTGGTTTTGGCCTCTCTAGGGTGGTATCATCTAATGACGGGACCTGCAAATTGAAATCCTCCGCTCTCTGGTCCGGACTCGGACTGAAGCAGCCTGCGCCTGTTGGGTTTTGCGCAGGAGTTGCAATGGCTGCTAGTGGCTCAGGTGCGGCACTGGGCACTCTCTCCTGAGCTCCAGGGCATGGCTTGGTAATGAATCAAGGTTGAGACTTGATGGGTCCGATTATTTACTTCCTACATGATGAAGTTTTTGATACTACTCTGAAGCCATTAACATTCCGGCCAATGAATCCTTGCCCTAAATATCGTGCAAATAAACCAGAGTTGCTATGGAATGGGTGCTTTAATAGAACCGCAACAACAATGAGTTACAACATCGAACAATGAGTTTGGAAACTCAACCAAACCCCTTGAAGAGTTTTGTTTTGTTCATACTTAATGTAACTTTTGTGTTTCGGGGACCCATTCCATCAATACAAAGTATGCACAAAGTATTGTAAATCCCAATCCCAATACCCATCCATTAAATATAAGATAAATGGTGTTTCTAGTCCAGCATCCTTCGGCTTGTCGCACATGCTGAATAGATGTATGCTCACCATCACTTTGAGCTAGCATTCGCTGCATGTCATGAAGACTGAAATCGAAGTCATCATCATCATCATCATCATCATCATCATCATCATCATCATCATCATCATCATCCTCATCCTCATCCTCATCCTCATCCTCATCCTCATCCTCATCATCATCATCATCATCATCATCATCATCATCATCATCATCATCATCATCATCGGCCACGAACTTGCTCATGTAAGGGTCAAAAGGAGCATCTTCTTCACCCTGCTCATGAACGTTGCCAGATGAAAGGAGAGAGCACCCTCCTCATGCATAGGACATACTTTGAAGTACTTTTCCAACTCCTCCCTGTTGTCTTGTTCAACAAGATCATCAGCAATAGGTTCATCACATTCAGGTACGCCACCAGGGGTATCAGCCATAAAGTCATCGCCTTCCCAAAAGAAACCATAGGGATCAGCCGTATCCGGTGCGGGGGGAGGCGGATGGCAACTGTCATCTGCTCCATCTTCAAAGTCCTGTGTTTGGCTAATCATCAAATCGAAATAATGTTTCATGAGGAAATCAAATAATGTTTATCCAAAAAAACAAAACAATTGTTCTTAAATGTAACAAGACACCTTCCTCGTAGGATCGGTGCAATCACTATGGTCCTCCGATTTCATATCTTGTTCAACGTTGTCCCCGTCGCTGCCACTGACACCAGCGCAAGCCGGACCCGCTGGGACAGGCTGGAGCATGTTCAGGGCATCAAGCTCCGCTTCAGCAGCCTTAGCAGCAAGGAGCTGGGCCAGGGGGCCAGGTCTCAAGTTGAACTGATTATAACGTTTGGGGCACAAACCAATGGGTAGCAAAGTGTGACTGAAGCTAAGGGAAAGAAGCCTTGAATTCAACGACCAGTTCTTGATCTGATTCATTTTCGGTTTTCATGAATTCAGCGGGTTGCGATGACACCTTTTTCATATCCGCAACCAAGGTTTCCGATGACCAAACCGAGCTACGTAGTGCTTCCATTGCTCAGCCTAAGCCTGAACAGTCTTTGAACCCAAAAGCCTTTTGATAAATCATCATTAACCTTTCACATCCCCTTACCATACTCCAGTATGTCCAGTGATGTCATCAGAATCACAAGGGCTAATGAAATGTGTTCAACCATCATCAACCATCAGTAGTGAAGGCAATGGCAGATTTGCTGAAGAAGCCAGGTAGTCAAACCGCTAAATAGCACGCTAAGTCACAGATCCCTTCCAAAAGCGGCACAAAAACCAAAACCACTTCTTCCCACTATTCACAAGCATCAATCATAGCAAAGCTTCCCCAATCACAAAACTAAGATGGTGCTTTTGCTTATTGTACCACTTTTCCAACCACAAATTGAGACAGCATTATTGTCAAGAGGTTTGCCATTGCAATTTAGTTTAGCCAAATGATTCAAATTAATATTTGATGATGTATGCAATGTCTCAGCAATCCAATTCAGCATTTGGAGTCCGTCCAAGTTCAAAACAAAATGTGGGGAGCCTGTTTCTGCACGATGGGAGCGAAATCTCTCCCAAATCGAATTTTACTCTAAGCTTTCGAATTAGGCTGTTCAAGGAACCTGCTGCCAGGTAAAGAGTCTTACATACTGAAGTCATTTTCGTTCCCCAGTCACCAAAAACAGGTTAAAAATTGTTGAAAAATCATCCGAAAAAAAAACGCGTTTTCGCCGGCAAAAAGCGCGTTTTCGCCGGCAAAAAGTGCGTTTTCAAAAATCACAAAAATCACAAGGGAGAAAATAAAATGATAACCAACTTCATTTGTGGCGACAAAAGCCAACCAACCCGCACGTTTGGAATCATTTAGGGGAAAAAAAGACCACAGCCAACCCATTTGAGATTTGGGGGCACTAAAGCTGCAACCAACTTAATGAAACCGGAACCAGCCTATCCGCTAGTAGGCTCCCGGGTAATTAGACAACCGGTGTTCAATTTTGTGTTCGATTTTGAAGTATTTGGGCTCCTCACTACTATGGTGGCATTAGTGGCATTACTGGCACCACTGGGATCCTTTACTCAGCCAAATATGGAATCCAGATTTCAGGAACCTGCAGGTATTTTGATTTTTTTAAATAAGTTATTACATCACCCAACTCTGCATCCGGGCATTCACTCCAGGGCAAGAGTAGACGCAGAGGCGTAAGGTTGTCAGCCTCAGCATCACGACTGGCAGGTGGGGTCAGCCGCTAGGGAAACAAAGAACAGTTTGGAGGAAAACAAATTGCAACCAGTATTGGGTTGAAATCATTCAGAAAACTCATTGCCATTAACTTTCCAATAGAAGAAGCTGCTGCTTCTTGGTCACAAAGCGCACATCCAGGCATACTTTTCAGCATAGCCGGAAAGTTTTTGATGATATGGCCAGCGAACCCTGGCGGGTAAATCCTCAGCTATTCGCACGGAAAAGAATTAGATAACCCATTATAGATAAACACCAAGTACCCTAATAATCAAAACACAAAACATAATTTGATAAACAAGCTTGGGATCTGGGAAGCTTTCAACCTTCTCGTTCCAGCAAACCGTGGTTTTCCTTCCGCGCTCTTGTACCTTTTGGTGGTAGACTTGGCTGTCCGACGCTTTCGTTTGGTTACCGCACCTTTGTCTAGGGAACAGAAAACTTTGTTGTTGGTGATCACCATGGTCCTTTTCATTGATGGCGATCCATAGTGCCGCATCCAGAATTCCACATGGAATACCTGAGCTCATGAAGAAATATGGGCCAAAACTAAACCTTTCAAAGGAGATGCTCCATCATTGGGATAATTGTGTAATAGTTGAATTGGAAAACCACAATAGTCCCACAGTATCCAAAAGTCTTTGCAAACATCATGATCAGGGAGCAAACTTATGAACACAGCGGAAACAGAAGTGCAGTAACACAACTGACAAGATACCTTGCTACATTTCCGCTGGATAAGTTTGAGAGCCCAGCGAAGGGTTGGATGACTTAGGATAGTTGAAGACGCAGGGTTCTCCAAAATCCAGGCCACTTCCAAAACACAAACCGCAACACCAATATCAAAGCGGTCCTGGCCAAGTGCCTTTGGGTGAACTATGGTGAACTCTAAGATCTTGTGGGGTCCGTTGAAAACAATATTTCGTCATGAAGTTACCCTTCAATGGTTTAGCATGAGATTGGTGGAAAGACTAAAAAACCAACTGGTAAGCCAACTCTATTTTCATTGGACGCTCCTCTCCTTGCCACCATTTTGTTCCCGCAATTGACGCTGGGGATCCAATTGTTGCCTGTTGGTATAAGAAGGCCTCGCGTTGACGTTCCTAGGTTACCAAGCTCCAACACGAGCACACCACCGCCACCGTGAACAGAGCTTCAGCAGCTAGTCCATTCAAACATAGTGATATAGCAAGCCTCAGCAATGCAACGAAAACACCAACAATCAAGTATCTAGTACTGTTTCAATGGTACCCACTAAAACAACCCCAGAAGATCATAAAATGGTTGCCCTTACGTCTATACTTTTCAACTAGTGACCAGTACCCTTTTTGGTACCCTATAAGTTCATTTGTTGGGATCAGCCATGGAACCGGGTCTGCAAGCATGCATTATCCTCCCAAAAATGTTCAGCTGTTGTGGGGTCTCCCCAGGAACTTAACATTACCCACGATAAGGGAATACGTTCAGCCAAAATTAAGCTTCAATAGGATCAACCAGCCATCATTAAGAAGTGTTTTCAAACAGTTATTTGGGGTATGCAGCAACATAATCAAAAACACAACAACAAATTAGTCAAAATTGTAAAATCAAGGTACACTAGGCCAGCAGCACCGTTCAAATCCATGGCCGGTCGTCTATACTTGCCACGTTTCTTGGCATAATTGTTTGGTAGCGGCATGCAATCAACGTCAAAAGCTCTGGTGTTTAGCCCAAACCATTGCCCAAGTTTGGCAATTCTGGCAACACCGGCGAACAGCTCCACCACTTGCAATCCATGATTGCCTTCCTCCTCCCATTCTGGAACGGACAGGAACTCGCAGAGGATCACTATCGAGATGAACTTCTTGGAGGCAGGCTGGCTGGGAACTTGGGACCAAGTTATTCAAAGGAGGCTGGCCAAGTTCCAAATAAACTTTCTGAAATGCCAAGATGTTTACTGCCACAATTTTTATGTAGTTAAGATTCTTTAGGCACCTGCATGGCAATCATGCGTCGGCATGCTTTTTCCACTCCAGGACGGAGCATGGCTAGTCCTGGTCACACAGCTGTTTGTTCGGCTTAAACCAGAGTAACTCTGCATACACAAGCTGTGGGCTCATTGCTCACCAAGCATGGGTACTCACATGATCTCACATGTATTCTTATGAATGAATTTATGAATAGACTCAACTTGAAACAGGAAGGGAGTACCTGTCAGCAGGCCTGCTTTGGCCAGGAACCTCTGGCCTTTTCGTAGCTTTCCCATCCTGCAAGAGGATGGTTGTGAACAAAAAGTGATGTTGGGATTTACAGCGTCCCACTGTCCAGGTTCCACGAAGATTGGGGCATAGGGCAATCAAAAGTTTGAAATGCTAAAAAGCCCGGCTATCGGTTTACAGGTTGATATAGTTTGCTAGGCTTGTAAAGTTCACTTGGTTTGCTGCCATCGGGTCATTGGCCCATTTTCTCGCTTGTGCAGGTGGCGCTCAGAGCAGCCACTGGGCAATCGCTCTATGGCCAAAGTCAGCCAGGACTGTTAGCGGTGATTGAGACAGGGATTGATTTGTCTCACATGGCAGCCTGCACATGGCCTCCATGTTATCATACCCACATGTGCCAACAAACCCTTTGAATGAAATAGCTTCAACTTATTGGTTGCCATTCTCACCAACGTTCAGGTAGGCCATTTCATGGCAGGCTGACAAACCAAAATGAAGAATCTAACCATCCAAAATCATCCAAAAGAACCCACTAGTCAAGAAAGTTTGGTGGGATGGATGCCTTGGTGCACCCCGAACCTGTGTTTCCACAAAGCAAAGCACCAAAAGCGCATCGACCGTCTATCCTCACTCACTTGACCAAGTAGAATTGCGCTATGGCCAGCTGCCATCACTTCGTAGCCAGCTTCTTTCCTAAGCGATCAAAATAAATCTAGGGAAGTGAGAAACACTTTTCAACGTTGAACCATGGTTGCCACTAGTTAGAACCCATTCACCCCGCTAGAATTTGTGGGTCAACTAGGAAACCTGTAACTCTAAGACTAAACCCTTTGGAAGCCTTGGCAAAAACAAACAAACGTTAAACCTCATCCACTAATCCACTATCCACCAAAAGCGTAAAGATGCGCAAAGCCAAGCATCGAACATCCTCAGAGTTCAAACAATCCTGCACTTGGAGCTTTGCCTCCGCAACGTAGTCCTCAAAAGCAGAGCCATCACCCAGCCCTTTGGAACGGAACGCTGCACTACAAACCTTGAAGAATGGGCTTGCCAAGGTGCTCGGGGAAGAAACTTTGGGTGCCACAAACTCATCAAAGGCTTTCTTGATCGCTGCCATTCTGGTATCTTGGAGTGGGTCAGCTGGTACCCATCGCCCTGCCCACGTTGCCGACACGATCTTGTACTTCACATCCCCATGGTCATCAGCCTCAGTCTTGTCCTCATTGGTCTTGGTCTTTTTGGTGACTGCGTCCTTGGAAGCGACAGCTTTGGGGGTTGCCTTTGCTTTGGTCTTGGCAGCTGCCTTTTTGGCAGTTGCCTTTGCTTTGGCCTTGGCTTTGGCCTTGGCTTTTGCCTTGGCAGTTGCCTTTGCCTTTGCTGTGGGCTTGATCTTGTCCTCCTCAAAGTCCTCCACGCGATACACCTCTTGCGCAGGCTCCACATCAGAAATTGCTTCTGGGGAGTCATTCTTCTCGCCCTCCACCATGTCAGTCTCAGGAATCGGTCTTCCTCGGCCTCGACCGCGGCCGCGGCCACGCCCACGCCCATCGGACTTGTCCTTCTTGGTGTCCTTCTCATTCTTGGTGTCCTTGTCATTCTTGGTATCCTTGTCATCCATGGCGCGGGTCTTTCCCTTGCGTCTCAATTGGTGCTCTTCAGTTCCCAACTGTTCTCGGCGAGTCAAGAGTGGAACCTTCAGGGATGCTAGACACAGTTCATGTTATTATCAACCACTTGTTTTGGATGGTTTTCGTATCTAAACGTTTTTTTATCATTATTGGTTATGGCTTTTTTTGG
>VSDK01013419.1:100877-162805 GCA_009767595.1 Symbiodinium kawagutii
TTGTCCCATCTTTTTTGTGGTCCCCCTTACTGGTTCCCTTACTCCCCCCAGTCTGGGACCCAGACTGTCCATTGCCTTTGCCGCCCCCTTTTTTGGGGTTGTTGGGTTTGGTGGGTGATCCTTCAACCCCTTCACTCCCCTTATCCCCTTTTGTTGGGCAGTCCGCTTTGCGATGTCCAGTCCCTGTACACAACCAACAGCGATCAACCCCGTCCTTGAGTGGTGGATGTTGGAACCTGCAGTCCTTCCCTCTGAAACACCCCTTATCGGTGCCCCAGTACTTGCAAACCTTTTCATCCCCGTCTTTTGAGGGTGATCCCCCAGGATTGGTGGTGTCCCCATTCAAAGCCCTTACAGCCGGGTCATCCTTTGGTGGTGCAACCATAACTGAACCATGCATGAGGGTATCCATCTCAGCCGTCAACAGTTCATGAAAACCCATGAGTGCATCATCCGAAGGTCGTTCATCGATCCTAGCTTTAAGTCGAAACGTTGAAACACGAAAACCAACTTGAGGGTTTTTGGACAGGATCCCTCCTACGATTTTGTCAAGGGCCCGCACCTGGAGCATGTTGTCCGGGAGCGTTGCGCGAAGCTCCAATGCACGAGCACGCTGCCGCTTCCACATCCTCAGTGAAGTAGCTGCTGCAGCTGGATCCCGCACCGGCTTGGTCTCCGTGAGGTCGGCCAGTAGTCCAGCTCGCTCAGCCCACCCACCTGGCTGGTAGGTCTTCATCACCTTGAAGAGGATTGCCCCAGGCCACATGTGACGGTTGGTGATGACGTCTGTCCTCACCTCCTCCGGCAAGGATGGCAAAAGGATCGTGGTGACCCTTTGCTCCAACCTGTTGATCACCTGCTGGTCCCCCAACTCCGGAAACCACATAGGTGGAGGTGGATGCACCCGTAGCCGTTCCAGTGGCGTTGCATCCAGCCACTTCGCATAGGTGTCCATCGTGGCCTGGGCCGTCATCTCCCACCATCGAGCAGCCCTCGTCGACAAGTCCGCGATGATCGGCTTGATCTCAATCATCCAGTCCGCCGCATCCACCGACGATGTCTTCTGCTGCACCGGAGGTAGCTTCGGTAGCGCAGGGTTGGTGGACCTCAATGCATCATGCGGTGAGCCCCCACGATGCCCTCGTTCACCATCGCCCCAAGCCCGACCGTCTCGTGCTCCCCCGCAACCGTGCCCTTGTCCAGGATGTTGCGCTCCACCGGGGTGATGCGCTCCTTCATAGCGATGCGCTCTCCCATCTTGGATGATCCATGTCTGCGTTTGCCGCAACCTCCATCATCTCAGCTGCTTGCTCCCGTCCACGGCCACCACCCTGCGTGTCCACGGACTTGAGGAAGTAGCCCGGCATCGGACGTTGGTCACCATGTCGGTCCTCCATGGTCTTCTTGAGAGCCTCCAACTCCCACTCCAACCACAGCCGACGAGCCTCCACTGGAGACAACACTCCAGCACCCCGAAGTCGATCGCCATCTCCTTGAGGTCCATGATCGCCGCCTCCGCGATGTCCAGTCAGGGAACGGTGGCATTGGTCCCAGCCATCTTCCCGCTTTGCCTTCCACCACTTCGTAACCATCTCGCGGCCATGGTGTCACCTCCCAGTCCTCCAGAGGTGGCGGTCCATCCGGAACCCTCGTGCCCCCAGGTGTGTACCTGGCATCCTCCGTTGACCTTGGTTTCGGTGACCTCGTCCTTGGTCTTGCTGGCACCTTTGTCCACGATGCCGTCGACGTAGTTGAGCTTGGAGCACTCTGCTCCTGCTTCTCCTTTTTCTCAAGCTGATCCCTCAGCCATTGGTTCTCCTGATGGAGCAAGTCCATCATCTCTTTCTCCAAGACTCCATCTCCTTGGACGCGTCCCCATCCACCTTGCCATCCTTGGTGTCCTTGGTCGTGTTACCCTCAGACCCCATGGCGTTGTTCTCCTTCTTGGAGTCCACAACGTCCCCCTTGTTCACCGGGCCCTCAGACTTTGTCACCCCCTTGGTGTCCTGAGCGTTCACGGTGTCCACGGCGTTGTGCTCCTCCACCTCGTTGATCACACCCTGCGTCTGCAGCCCCACACCCGAGCTACTCGCCGCAGAGTTGAACCTCACTTGCCTCACAGGTTCGGTCCAGCTACTTGGTGGCGTCCTGAACATCTCCCCACCGCTCCTTGGTTCCCTCGATCTTTGCCTCCGCGGTCTCCCATCAGACCCCACCGCATCTTGGATAGGCTCCCCCTCCTCAGCTGCATCCCAGCTGTCCGCTGGTACTGCTGGCGGTTCTTCTGGAAGTCCCCTAGGCCTCATCGAAGTCACCACCCAGTCTTCTCGCACACTTTGCGACCAAAACGGGTTGGGCGGCACCGAGTTCGAACGCATAACCTGCATTCGCAGGCTGAGCAAACACCTGTTTTTCCTTGGGCAAAAGTGGGCCTGCGGTCGCAAGCCATGACTTCGGAATTGCCATGCTTATGGCAGCACACAGCTGTCAGCAAATCCCTTATGTATTTTTGGGGTGGCGCATCCTTTCCTAAGTGCAATTTGAATCACTAGTACTAGTATTGTTACTATCAACTATTACAACCTCCTAAGTATCATAAATCTGCTTCCACTTTGCGTTGGCATAGCTTTTGGCATTGTATCTGGCATAGCTTCTGTCATTTTATTTGGCATAGCTTTTGGCATTTTATCTGGCATAGCTTTTGGCATTTTATTTGGCATTTTATTTGGCATTCTATTTGGCAGAGTTTTTGGCATTGTATCTGGCAGAGTTTTTGGCATTTTATCTGGCATAGCTTTTGGCATTCTATCTGGCAAAGCTTTTGTCATTCTATCTGGCTAGCTTTTGGCATTGTATTTGGCATAGGATTTGGCATTCTATCTGGCATAGCTTTTGGCATTGCATAGTTTTTGGCATTCTATCTGGCATAGCTTTTGGCATTCTATCTGGCATAGCTTTTGGCATTGTATCTGGCATAGCTTCTGACATTCTATCGGGCAAAGCTTTTGGCATTCTATTTGGCATAGCTTTTGGCAGAGGGCCGGTAGGGTCTAGTGGCTATGGCGTTGCCCCTCGATCGCCGGACCTCGGGTTCAATCCCCGGAGTGCAACACTAGGCGGACAGGTGGGCAACTACTCCACCCGTGCAGTTAAGGGGATGAGCTAGGGTGCTGCCCGACAAACCTACTAAGCATAGCTTTTGGCATTCTATTTGGCATAGCTTTTGGCATTGCGTCTGGCATAGTTTTTGGCATTCTATCTGGCATAGCTTCGGACATTGTATCTGGCATAGCCTTTGGCATTCTATCTGGCATAGCTTTTGGCAGGGGAGTTGAGGTCCGGCAGGGAACGCTGGGCATGGATGATCGTGGTTGAGGTCCGGCAGGGAACACTGGGAGGAGGAGAAGGAGGAGAAGGAGGAGAAGGAGGAGAAGGAGGAGAAGGAGGAGAAGGAGGAGAAGGAGGAGAAGGAGGAGAAGGAGGAGAAGGAGGAGAAGGAGGAGAAGGAGGAGAAGGAGGAGAAGGAGGAGAAGGAGGAGAAGGAGGAGAAGGAGGAGAAGGAGGAGAAGGAGGAGAAGGAGGAGAAGGAGGAGAAGGAGGAGAAGGAGGAGAAGGAGGAGAAGGAGGAGAAGGAGGAGAAGGAGGAGAAGGAGGAGAAGGAGGAGAAGGAGGAGAAGGAGGAGAAGGAGGAGAAGGAGGAGAAGGAGGAGAAGGAGGAGAAGGAGGAGAAGGAGGAGAAGGAGGAGAAGGAGGAGAAGGAGGAGAAGGAGGAGAAGGAGGAGAAGGAGGAGAAGGAGGAGAAGGAGGAGAAGGAGGAGAAGGAGGAGAAGGAGGAGAAGGAGGAGAAGGAGGAGAAGGAGGAGAAGGAGGAGAAGGAGGAGAAGGAGGAGAAGGAGGAGAAGGAGGACAAGGAGGCAACCAACATAAAATCTAACAACCCTGACCTGGCAGGTGGGGAATAAATATTCCTAACCTGAAAACATTCACGGCCATCAGCCCCGACGCACAAAACAAACAACTTGAACCGCAAGATCAAAAGTCTCAAACCCTAAAGCCAGCAACCCTAAAAAGACCATACAGCCTGAAACTATACACCCTCAAACCCCCAAACAAATCCAAAAAATCTATTCTAGAACAGCCCTGTTCTGAAAACCGAAAGTAGAATTGCCCAATTCCTGCAAGCGCCATGCGAACTGGAAGGTCATCAAACACGGAATCCAAAAAATATCACCAAACAGAGGCAAACAAACATTTTCCAACCAATTCTGCTCCACTTTCCTTCCCCATGTCAATAACCATCTCCGCAGCCGGGGCGCATCAAGATTTTTCGTCAGCTTCTTGTAACGATGTGATGTATTCCGTGAAGCCCCCTTTCCTGACCCATGCCAACGACCATCTCCGCAGCCGGGGCGTGTCAGGTAACAATGTGGCGCATTCCGTAAATCCATTTTCCTCAAAAACAAACACTAAGCGATTGACGGGCGTCTGGTTCAAAAGGGTGGTAGACAAAACAACATCCACCTAAGATGGGCGGAAACCAGCAACATGTTGTCAGATTGTCTGATAAAAACCAACGGCTGCCGCTGGGCTGTTGTTGTCGGTTCTTCTGGTTTTCAAACTGGTTGAGCGCAGCTAAGATCTACATTGGGGGATGCGAAATCTGATGTGTGTTTGGGCTGCTGGGCGACTGATCTTAGAGTCTGATCGAACGGCGGTTGACTAGCCGCTATCGGCTCCGGAGAATAATGGTCTTAGTTTGCCGTCTGCTTAGGATTTACGATCCCCAACACTGTTAGCAGAGACTGACAAAAAATGTTGACGCACCCCGGCTGCGGAGATGGTCGTTGACGCGGGGAAAGAAAGGGGACTTCGCCCAAAAGTCTTGACGCACCCCGGCTGCGGAGATGGTATGCGCCTTCGCCATAGAATGATCATAGATAGGTCGGTTGCCAATAGTAACCGCAAATTCCAATTGATTTCCGTGGTGTTTGTCATTTTCAAGCTTGTAGTTTGATTCAACGCTTCACTTATCAGGGATTTTAACAAATCAGACTTAGATTTCGTGCTAATTTGAACATCCGCGACAGACCGAATACAAAGCTGCAAAGGAAGCAGCAGCAGCCCTCGTCAAGCAGCTTCAAGAAGGCGCCGAGGAGTTCGAAGCCGAGTTCCAAGCCTCAAAGGAGGCTGCCCAGGCGCTCGTGCAGCACCTTACCAGCGCCGGCGTGGCGCTGGACGCACAAGACGGTGTCTTGGCGCCACTTCCTTGGGGTTTCAAGGTTCGTTTGTGCAGCCCATGAGCGCCTCGTATGTGCACCCCATGTGTGTGTGTGTGTGTGTGTGTGTGTGTGTCGTTTGTGCGCCCCCAGTCTTCTAGATCCATGTATGTGTACTGCGTGGCAGGCGCATGTAAAACGAGCGGGTCCGAAAACTGTGAGTTTTTTGAGGCAGGTGCAGCGTGTGGTGATCTTGAGCGTTCTTTGGATGAGCATGATGAGCTCGAAAAATTCTTTTTTTAAATTTTGATCATTTTTGGATATGCTATGTCGAGACCGTTTTTCGTGACAAGCGAAAAGCTTTATATGCCTCGGGATGACTACTCTTCGTGGCAGGCGCGATATTTAGCAACATCGCATTGGTTTGTTACGTTTCGCCTGTGCGCCTTGCTCTCATGACTTTGGTGTCGTTCGTGCGCCCCAATACTTTGAGATCTTTGCGGCGCTCGATAGGATCGGTGGATCCGTTGGCGCGATAGGATCAGTGGATCCATTTGCGCTTTCGACACTTGTCTCGTACCAAACTTATGGGGTGCGCAGACGGAAGGTCCAACAGCATCGGTCACTTTGTTAGTTGGTTGGACGACTAAAAAACCAACGAACCTCCCAACATACCACAAAGCTCTTGACGGCCAAAGAGAAATTTGGAGATTGATTGACGCAAGAAGAATGAAACCGCCAGAGGGGGAAACATTGGCAGCAGACATCAGACCAATGGCCTTGAGGAGGGAAATTTCACGGTTGACGCAGGCAGATTATCATGGGTCGCAGACATGAAACCAAAGGCTTTGAGAAAAGGGTATTGGACTCCGAAGCCAACATTAGTGCCAAGGCTTGGCAAGCTCATACCTGGCAGGGATGCTGACCTCCACTTTTGAGGGCCAGCTCCTTGTCTGGTATGAGGAGGACCTGCTGCGCCCGAAGGCAGCAGTAATTTTCCGTCCGGAGATTGTTGATACGGTCGAGGGGCTGGAGATTGTCTCCGCTGCGGCGGTGCCTTCGGGTGGGCTGATGAAGCCCTTGCTAGCTGCCGTCAAGGACTGCCTATGACGGTCCCTTTTCGTTTTTGATTTCTGACAATACTCTTACCATTAACCTCATTATCTCATTGATATTATTACTATACTATGATAGTTATTGTTATTCTGAACATTTCGATTCTTACTATTATTTGATCATTGTGTCTATATTGTCTATTATTTTTTGATTTTGATTTGATTATCATTATTTTGATTGCTATTATATTTCTACGGCAGCCCCAAGAGCTGTTCTGAACGCACCAGAAAAATAAGCTAAACCAACGTCACAAGAACAAAGTCACAAGTAAACGGCTACCAAGACAATGTGACAAACCCAATAGGTCACCCAGCCATCACCCTTCACCAGCTACCAAACCTGCGCTCCGTTGTTGCAGGAGCGAGTCACTCAGCAGGGCAAGAAGGCCTTGTTTTGCTCCCCAGTCCCTCTGGCGGAGCAATGCTGGGCCGGCGGCGGCTTCGGCTTGAAGCGTGGCGACAAACTTTGGCGGATGAATCTGTAAAAGGCGTTTCTTTGGCGGATGAATTGTTAATGTATTCAAGAAGTTTCTGTTGCCTGAGCAGTACCTTGACTTTCTGTCGCCTGGCTGTGGGAGGTTGGTTGAGGAAGGAGGTCTGCCTGTCGAGTATTTCGCCGGTACGCTCACCAGCACTCTGGGAGGCGCGCTGCTGGAAGTCGCGGCCTGATGGCCGCGAATATTTTTAGCCGACGGCGTCAGCTCAGGTCCTAGAAGGCGCTCTGCGGTCTCGTATGATTTCCACCCTGTTCGTGAAAGTTCGCAGCCCTTGCTCGGGAATTCCTGATCCGTGCCCCGCAAAAAGGCCTTCCTGACTCTTGAGGTCATCCGTTTTACACCATGAAGCATCGGTAGCTAACAGCATGCGGTTACTTATTAGTTCATGTTTCAATAGGATTTTTTTTTGCTAATTTGAGCATCCGCGACAGGCCGAGTACAAAGCTGGCAAGCAAGCAGCAGCGGCCCTGGTTAGCTCCTTCAAGATTTCGGCTGCAGGCTGGATGCGCGCGGCAGAAAAAGGCTGCGGTGTTTTTGAAGCCCGTGAACCATGCCAAAAAAAGTATTGGGCACGGCGTGGCTTCAAACCGCGCCTCCCACTGCGGGAGCTTTTGCTGTGAAAAATATCAGCGTAAGTACGCAGACACAGAGACCAACCCAAAACTCCAAACCACGCTTCACGACCTCCGTCTTGGATTTCGTGGTGCTGTTTTTGTCGCAGGAGCACGCGGCGAGGCAACAGGGTGAAGCCCGTGAACCATGCCAAAGAAAGTATTGGGCACGGCGTGGCTTCAAACCGCGCCTCCCACTGCGGGAGCTTTGCTGTGAAAAAAA
This sequence comes from Symbiodinium kawagutii, assembly GCA_009767595.1. Classification (NCBI taxonomy): domain Eukaryota; class Dinophyceae; order Suessiales; family Symbiodiniaceae; genus Symbiodinium; species Symbiodinium kawagutii. The sequence goes on from VSDK01013419.1 coordinate 108,540, forward strand.
TCAGCAAAGGTACACAGACACAGAGACCAACCCAAAACTCCGAACCGGGCTTCACGACCTCCATCTTGGATTTCGTGGTGATGTTTTTGTCGCAGGAGCACGCGGCGAGGCAACAGGGGGCTGCGGTGTTTTGAAGCCCGTGAACCATGCCAAAAAAAGTATTGGACACGGCGTGGCTTCAAACCGCGCCTCCCACTGCGGGAGCTTTTGCTGTGAAAAAAATCAGCAAAGGTACGCAGACACGGAGACCAACCCAAAACTCCAAACCACGCTTCACGACCTCCGTCTTGGATTTCGTGGTGCTGTTTTTGTCGCACGCGGCGAGGCAACAGGGGGCTGCGGTGTTTTTGAAGCCCGTGAACCATGCCAAAAAAAGTATTGGACACGGCGTGGCTTCAAACCGCGCCTCCCACTGCGGGAGCTTTTGGCTGTGAAAAAAATCAGCAAAGGTACACAGACACAGAGACCAACCCAAAACTCCGAACCGCGCTTCACGACCTCCATCTTGGATTTCGTGGTGTTGTTTTTGTCGCAGGAGCACGCGGCGAGGCAACAGGGGGCTGCGGTGTTTTGAAGCCCGTGAACAGTGCTAAAAAGTATTGGGCGCCGCGCCCTCCCACTGTGGGAGCTTTTGCTGCAACAAAATCAGCATAAGTACGCAGACACAGAGACCAACCCAAAACTCCGAACCGCGCTTCACGACCCCCATCTTAGATTTCGTGGTGTTGTTTTTGTCGCAGGAGCATGCGGCGAGGCAACAGGGGGCTGCGGTGTTTTGAAGCCCGTGAACAGTGCTAAAAAGCATTGGGCACGGCGTGGCTTCAAACCGCGCCTCCCACTGCGGGAGCTTTTGCTGCGAAAAAATCAGCCGACAGCAACCAATAAGAATGCGTTGCAGAAAGGGAAGGGGTTCTTTTTTCCCCACTTGCCAGGTCAGGTATTTGTTAGGTTGCGTCAAAAGGATTCTCTCCTCTCTTTCTCTCTTTCTTTGTCTCTTCCCCCCTCCTCCTCCTTGCCAACTCCCGATCGTATTGCGCACTGCTGGACTTCAACCGAAGGTCCGTGATTGTTGCCGGACCTCTACTATTGGTCAGAATGTCAGAACGCGCGCGCCAGATCAGCTGTCAGAAAGTATGTCAGGACAAATGCCAGATAAAATGTCAGAAGGCATGGCTACGAGGCAACAACTATCCGCCAACTAGTGCGGGACAACTGCCAGCAATAATAGGGGAAAATGGTTCACTAGGGGCGCCAGGGGTACAGGGTTTTGACCCATAGCCATATGCGAGATAAAATGTCAGAATGTATATTCAGATACATTGTCGGAAGGTATGTTAGATAGACTGGTAGACTATGCGCCAGGTATAGTGTCAGAACGTATGTCAAGGTTTCCAATGTCATTGTGGGGATCGCTCGAAGTAGACTATTTTTTGCTAAGTTGGGCCTGCTGCCAATTGCGCAGTTTCGGCCGGCTCAAGACGGGACACTTTTGACGCGCTGATTGCTGTATATTCGCATCATTTTTTGAGGACCTTGGTCGTCTGTGACCCTAAACGTTTTGGGTGTTTCCTTTGGGTCGCAGATGATTTCTTGTGCTTCAAATGCCGGCAGGGACACAGAAAGTGGAAGGGTCCTGCTAGAGTCGTCTGTGACCCTAAAAAGTGCCAACCATGTGGAAATCAGCGGAAGCCTGGCGCGACATGACGTTTTTCACATGTAAACATCATGCCTGAGTTCGAAATGATAGGAAGTCTCGCGGCGGCTGTTGGTTCGATGTGTCGCGTGATCATGCTTGTAATGTTTGCAGTCTCATCCCAGTGTCGCCTGTGACCCTAAAAACGTTCACTGACTGTTGTCTGTGACCCTAGAACGTGCTAACCACGTGGAAATCAGCGGGGCCTCGTGCGAAATGACGTTTTTCACATGTCGAAAACATCATGCCTAAGTTCGAAATGATAGGAAGTCTTGCGACGGCTGTTGTTTCGATGTGTCGCACGATCGTGCGTGTAATGCTTGCAGAATCATCCCAGTGTTGCCTGTGGCCTTAAAACGTTCCCGGATTGTTGTCTGTGACCCTAAAATGTGCCAACCATGTGGAAATCAGTGGGGGCCAGAAGGGGTGGGAGATTTGATATGTTCAGTTGCGCGCGCGCAGGCCAGAGGGGTGGGAGATTTGATATGTTCAGTTGCGCGCGCGCAGGCCAGAGGGGTGGGAGATTTGATATGTTCAGTCGTGCGTGCAAAGGCTTGCAGGGGCCAGAGGGGGTGGGAGATTGATATGTCCAGTGTTGAGTGCAGAGGCCAGAGGGGGTGGGAGATTTGATAAAGTTCAGTCGTGCATGCAGTTGATATGTTCAGCCGTGCATGCAGAGGCCAGAGGATGTGAGAGATTTGGTATGTTCGGTCGTGCGTGCAGATTCCAGAGGAGGTGGGAGATTTGATATGTTCAGTTGTGCGTGCGCAGGGCACTGGGGGTGGGAGATCTGATGTGCATGCGCAGGCCAGAGGGGGTGGGAGATTTGATATGTTCTTTCGTGCGTGCAGAGGCCAGAGGGGGTGGGAGATTTGATATGTTCAGTAGTGCGCAGAGGGGGTGGGAGATTTGATATGTTCAGTCGTGCAGAGGGGGTGGGAGATTTGATATGTTCAGTTGTGCGTGCAGAGGCCAGAGTAGGTGGGAATTCGATATGTTCAGAAGCGCATGCAGAGGCCAGAGGGCATGGGAGATTTGATATGTTCAGTCGTGCGTGCAGAGGCCAGAGGGGGTGGGAGATTTGATATGTTCAGTCGTGCGTGCAGAGGCCAGAGGGGTAGGAGATTTGATATGTTCGGTTGCGCGCGCGCAGGGCACTGGGGGTGGGAGATCTGATGTGCATGCGCAGGCCAGAGGGGGTGGGAGATTTGATATGTTCAGTCGTGCGTGCAGAGGCCAGAGGGGGTAGGAGATTTGATATGTTCGGTTGCGCGCGCGCAGGCCAGAGGGGGTGGGAGATTTGATATGTTCAGTCGTGCGTGCAGAGGCCAGAGGGGGTAGGAGATTTGATATGTTCGGTTGCGCGCGCGCAGGCCAGAGGGGGTGGGAGATTTGATAAGTTCAGTCGTGCGTGCAGAGGCGTGCAGAGGCCAGACAGGGTGGGAGATTTGATATGTTCGGTCGTGCGTGCAGAGGCCAGAGGGCGTGGGAGATTTGATGTGTTCAGTCTTGCGTGCAGAGGCAAGAGGGGGTGGGAGATTTGATATGTTCAGTCGTGCGTGCAGGGGCCAGTGGGGGTGGGAGATTTGATATGTCCAGTCGTGCGCAGAGGCCAGAAGGGGTGGGAGATTTGATTTGTTCAGCCGTGCAAGCAGAGTGGGAGATTTGATATGTTCAGTCTTGCGCGCAGAGGCGATGAGGGGATGGGGTTTTAGGGTTGCAGGTGATTTATTTTTAGGATCGCAGCTCCAGGGGTTTTAGGGTCGCAGATGAGCCGGGTCCCTTCTTTGCCAGGTGACATCACATGATCAGGACTCTACACGAAACGTGTATTGGTGGATTGGAACGATGGCGCGTTTTCCGTTGCGTTTTATATTCAGGAGTCTGTAGAAGCATCAGGATTTGGCTCTTGTTTTTGCCGTGGCAGCGGGTGTCTGGCGCTTTGTGATAGGTCAGGTTGCCCTGTGGTTTCTGCCTGAAACCGTTACCGCTTGTGATTAGTGATTTCTCAGCTTCGGCCCAACGGGCGCAATCAATTTTGTTTTGCGTGACTGATGGCAGCTCCAAGCGGCGCAAGAGCTCTCGCGAAAGTATTCCGAGTGGGCGCATCTTGACGTGTAAAACTGAATGCAAAAAACAATTTCCATTGGAACTAATGATTAAGTTGCTGGAACAATAGTAACTAACGGTTTATCGTTGTTTCTCTTGAATTACTATTGTTCCAAGAATACTCCATTCGTTGCGAACACCCAGTTGCTGGAATAGTAACCATTTAGTACTATTGTTACATTATTGTTCTGGTTTTAGTTATTATTAGTTTCATTATTGGAACTATCGTAGAACGATATTATAGTTTAGTAAGTATTGTATTTACAGTGGGAAGCAACTATGAGTAGTTTAGCGCCTACTATTAGTCACGATCTTCTTACTCCCACTTGAAGCGTCGTTGCTTCTCAGCACTTCGCAGGGCCGCCTGGCGGCTCTTCGCTTTTTGTTGGACGAGAAGTTGCCGTCGGCGCCGGATGTGGATGGCCGGACTTTGATGCATGAGGCGAGGGAAGGAGTTGATGTTTGGCGGGTGGAAGTTAATGGTTGGTGGGGTAAACATTGGCAACAATGGAGAGTTAACAGCTAGGAGGTTAGGTAATGATAATGGCTGATTAATGGTTAGGAGGTTAGGTAATGATAATGGGCAATTAACGGCTAATAGGTCAGGTACTGATAGTTAACCATTGACTTCCACCCATTGATGGTTAGGCAATCAATGGTGAAATTAACTGGTGAACTAGTAATGGTTAAAAATGGTTCAGAATGGTTGATGGTTGGTTGATGCTTGATTAATGGTTAGCTCATGGTTAATGGGTTAGCCTGACGATAGTTGACTAATAACAGTGGTTAATCATTAACTAGGGGATAATATGCAATGATGATGGTTAGTTAATGGTTGATTGAGGGAAGTGCATGGGAAACGATTGGGTAGTTAACCAAATCGGGGATAATATGCAATGATGACGGTTAGTTCATAGTTACTATGGGGATAGTTACTGTCACTGTGGTTCCGAGCGAGCGAGCGAGCGATCGGTAAACCATATCCCCCCTTTAAAGGCGGAGCGATTTGGATGTACCAGAAGTGTTACAACCAAACGGTACAATCAGTTTAAAACAGGTCGAGTAGTGGTCAATCCACAAGCAATAAGTTGATGATGGTTGTAGGTGATTAATTGATGGTGAGCTAATGGTTAATAGACGGTTCATTGCTGGTTAACTTGATGGTCAACCAGTAGTGGCTACGGTGGATGATTCGTGGTAACATGGATATGTAGATAGTGATGGTTAAATGGTTGAGAATGAAGGTGAAATGACATGCACATAATGATGATTACCAATGGTTGTGATGGCTGCTGTAAAGTTATGGTCATAGATGGTTTCAATGATGTCAGATTTTGGATGGAAATATCATGTTTGGGTCTATGAACAATTGTGAATTGATGGCTGATGTTTGAAAGCATGCTTTTGATAATTTGAATACGCAAGTATTGATGCTTGACATTTGATTAGTGCCTGAATTTTGTTGCGTAGATATTGACACATTTTGGAGGACCACTCGTTCATTGTCTGATTTGATGGTTGATGATAATTTGATGCCAAAAATCCGTGGCAGTGGTGGACATGCTGCAGGGGATGGTGCTCCTTGCAGGGTTGGTTATCCCTTGACCTTGCGCCAAGCTTGGCTGATTTTTGCGTACTGGTACCAATTTTGCTTCTTGTTATTATTACTGACCATTATAGTAATAGTTGGGTGATTATTGACCATTATATTATTAGCATTATTTGTAAATCATCCAATGATCACCTTAATCCGCCATTGCTATTATCATTACCATCATCATCATCATGATTATGATGATGATTATGTTTATGATTATGATGTTGATTATGCTTATGATTATGATTATAATTATCATTATAATTGTTGTTATTATTACTATTGTTTTTATTTTTCTGATTGATTGCTGTTATTGTTGTTATTATTATTAATTATTAATTGTTATTATTATTACCCCTATTATTATTGATATGATTATTGCCATCATTATTATTATTGTTATTTTTATTTTTATTACTTATATTGTGATTATTGTTGTTACTTTTTGTATTTTTATCATGATTACTATTATTATTGTTATTTTTTGTATTGTTATCATTTTGATTGTTATTATTACTATTATTCTTATTCTCATTTTTATCGTTGATCATAAATCATTGTTATCATTATTCTTAGCCAACTAAATCAATGGCTAATAGCAATGATTTAGTGTTGTTTTATTATTATCATTTTTACTATCAACTTCCATCCGCCTTCCCACCCTTCAGGCGGCCAACGGTGGGCATTTGGAGGTCCTGCAGGAGCTGCAGCGGCGCGGCTTCGACGCCACGGTGGCAGACTTCCAGGGCCGCCCCGTGGCGCAGGACGCCGCGGAGTCCAGCAGCCTGGAGGTCTTGCGCCTTGGTCGTACAGCGGTGCAAGATGGGAGGTTTGTTGGGGATGGATGATGCCTGGTTGTTGCTGGTTGATGCTGGTCAAGGAAATGGCTCAACTAATGAGTTCAAACTAATGATGCCTGGTTGATGCTGGTTGAGCAAATGGTTGATTAGTGTAATGGTTGATTAATAGTTAAGCCAATGGTGGAAGTGATGATTCTCATGGTCAAGCAAATGGCTAAACTAATGGCTATGGTGGTTGCTGTGAAGCTGATTGTGGTTGAATGGTTAAGCTAATGGCTAATGGTTGACCAATGGTGTGACTAATGAACTAATAGCGCAAGTACTGGCTCATGATTAAGAAATGGTTAAGCTGATGGCTAAACCAATAGCTCAACCATTGCAAGACGATTCTGGGCGATGCGAACTAATGGTTTAACTAATGGTTTACCAATGGTTGATGCTGGTTAAGCAAATGGTTGAAATGAAGGGTTGAACGAATGGTTGAACGAATTATTCAACAAGTGATGAAATTAAGGGATTTTTCAAGAATTGAGGAGTTGGATTGGGGATGATGAGTCATCAAGTGCTTTAGATGATCACCCAATACGAACGGCCTATGGCTGTCGGATCTGCGCACTAGTGCCCTTTGTAGCGCCCCAAATTGGGGAAGGATTTGCTTGAAGTTACAAAGTGACCATAGGTAAACCATCAACCGGAAACTAGGACGACTATCACTATTGAAGATAAGCTGTCATCACTGACTTTCAATAGATAAACCATTGCCTACTTGTCGATATTGAGGCAGCAGACTTGTTGAGCGCATGCTTTGCATATCTAGATTGGACATATCTATCATTGCGATTCATTGCTTATACACATATTCATCACATATCACGCAAGTCTTTGAACTTGATTCTGTCTCCATGCAAGCAAACAATTAACTTGATGCCCTTCATCATCATCATCATCATCATCATCATCATCATCATCATCATCATCATCATCATCATCATCATCATCATCATCATCATCAGCATCATCATCAGCATCATCATCACCACCAACAATACTCTCATGGGTTGTTTTGGGGTCAGCCACGTGATGCCTTATCACGACTACGCCTGTTCTCCCCCCCGTCTGACCCAGTGCTTTTTCGCTGTGAGGAAGCAAGTCAAACGATGGGGAGCCGATCTGTCGCGCATTAAACGCGTGCCGTTTCTGAGCCCAGAAGTACGCGAGTACCTGGACTCATCCGAGTTGTGACCATGATCTGTTCTTTTTTTACATCTATGATTCTATAATCTGTTTTGAACATATCTGGAATCTATAATAGTCTATTAAATGATGATGTTTATGCTTGATAACTGATAACTACATGAACAGATCAAGCTACAATGGAGACCGATGCTCGCCGTTCCAAAAAGGTCCCGCCTCTGTCGGACGTGTCAAAAAAGACAGGTTCGACTGGTTGTCATGGAGCTCAGATGGCAGAACCATGTAGAATCATCAATGGCTGGTAGGAAAATTAGTAACCTTGGAGTGGACCAGCCAACCAAGAGGTCAAGCAGGTTAAGACAGCCTTCTGACCACCCAAGAGCTGAGAATCAAGGCCTAGACAGTTCGTCACCTGCTATAAGCCTCATTAACTCACTATTCACCCCCTTGAAGTTGCTAAGTTGATCGTAGGGACCTTGCAACCCGGGCAGCCCGACGTTGGGAAGGCAGTGCCTGGAAGGTCCACGGCTCCACGGGCTGCAGCCGTTAGTGGCTTCCAGTTTTGAGTCAACGAAAACGTGGGCGCTGCTGCACCTTCGAGGCGTCCTTCTGGGAGATCAGCTGCTGGAGAGGATGACCAGGGGCCCAGGGTGGGGGGTTCAGGTGGAGTTTTTACATGGTCAAAATGGTTTAGAAAGGGTTGATGAATGGTTAATTAGTTAATAAGAATGGCAAATAATCTAGCAATGGTTGATAAGAAGGGTTAATGACCTGTGGTTGGGTTCATGTCGGTGTTTCTCAAGTCATAGGGGTATTGTAAATGGATGGACACATGTGGGTGTTTCGATGCGGGTGTTTTCTCAAAAATGGTTGGTTTATTACTGTAGATGGTCAAGGTAATGGATGATGCGGAGGTCACCTATTTTGAGAAACTACCATGTGGGTTTTCGCACCGTAAATTGATGCTTATGGGTTAATTTATGGTTGATATGGTGGTTTTTCAAACTTGGTACCCCAAAGGTATGGTTGGTTTCCTACTATCAATAGCAACTAGATGGTAAGTGTGGGGTCTGCTGCTCGGAGAAAGCATCAACTGTCATCATGGTTTGGAAAGGGTTCTTCATGAATGATAATCAGGGATCTTCGTAAAGAACCCTTCATTAAACCATGGGTTTAGATCACATTGGAATGGGTTGATCATGTCATCTCCCCCTGATTTTCCAAGCGCACCGGGGGATCCGCCATGGGGCAGGTGCAGCACCTCCAGCGCCATGGGCAAGTTCCGGCTCTTGGATCTGGTGAAGCCATGCATGTGCATCTTGCCGGAGGTGAGTACGCCAGATCGAAGGACGCATGGGGGTGGTGGTGGTGATCCGCCGAGAGGGGCCCCATGAAAGATGTACGACGGGGTTGCTCAGTTGTGGTCGTAAGTGATCGCTAAATAAACTTTTTTCCACAAGCTAAACAAGAAATGTTTAGCCAGATAGCTGAGTTAACTGCTCTTTGGAGCTAAATGACGCTTCTTTCCTTTCTCGAGGAAAACCCTCAATGCCCAACTTGTGACACTTGATGACAGCACTGTCCAGGAGCTTTGCAACGACCAGTAAAAGCAACCTCCCAACTATCTTGACAAGAGTTACAGTACTTGTTACTGGGATTGCCTTCTAGTGGGTCTTGATATCAAAAACAAGTATGCTACAATACTGTATATAAATACTAGATGACAGATATCCCATGGGTGAACTGCATCGCTGCATCTCTGCAAGGATCCCTTTCCGTGAGAAGATCTTGTGGACGGGAATCTCCCTCTTCGTCTTTCTGGTGTGCTGCCAGATACCGATCCTTACCTGCACAATAGTTGTTGCCAATGAACGACAGTGCAGTGATGTAGAGTGCAATGATTTGAACGATCAGCAGAACACATTACTGGCCATCGTTCAGCATTTGATTTCCATGGCTAAAAAGGTTCGGATATCACCCCATGATCACTCACTAGTATTAGCCACGAAGAAAACATCAAAATGGAATGAATCAACTGTTATAGCAAATTGACGATGGTACGGATGCAAAAGTAGTCTCACCAGTCGCTCTGGTTGGTCTTGGTGACATGGATTTCTAATATGCTGTGTGATTGGTTACCGGCTATCAATCTGTTTGATCCCAGTGGGTAGCCAACAAGTCTTGTTGACCACACATACTTCCAAATGCTTGTGATGAACGAGCAATATATTGGCTTCAAAATGCATCCAATATCGCTGGTTGATCCATGAACCGGTCCCGAATCAGGCTGGGGAACAGCCAGAGAATTTCAATGGCTGGTTTTTTCAATTCGCTGCCAGCGAAAAAACAGGGGAACACCAGCTCGGGGTTCGATCATTCAACTCTGGTGCTAAGTGGCTTCCTTGATCAATTTGTCACAATTTTGGTGAATTGTTTCGGTGAATTGTTCGGGTGAATTGTTTGGTCAATTTCGACGGGCGAACACCCCAATGAAAAATATCCGAACGTGGCGTGTGAAATGTGTGGCCCTGTCTCTGAGGCTGTACGGGATTTCTGCCAACAAGTCCACGGAGCCTCAGCTGCAGCTGACCCCAAGGTGAAAGGGAGGGTGTTTCTCAAGTCAGTTTGGGGTACCCCGAGGTCAATCACCCTGTGTATATTGTGATCCTCATCCATCCGTGACGACTTGGGGTTCCCAATTTCAAGAAACACCGTGAAGAATAATCAACATCACAATAGGATGGCTCCTGCTCTGCTCCTGCGTTTCCAAGGATCCTTTCTACTGGATGCGGGTCATTTTGGCCTCCAATCGTGGCACCTTGATGGAGCTGGGCATTTCTCCCATCGTCACCTCAGGTGCCAAGGGGACGTCACGCCTTCCGAGCCTTGGGTTTGGAAGGTCCCCGTGCTACGTAGAGTTTGGGCATGGCTGGTTACATGGCTGGTTACATGACTGACGCCATCTGATGGCCACAAGAGATGACTTCCTCGTTGATTGGCTGAGCTGCGTGGTGCGTGGCGCGTGGCAGCGTCAGGCATGGTGATGCAGTTGCTGGCCGGCTCCAAGTTGCTGGAAGTGGACCAATCGGTGAAGGTGCCGCCACGATTCACGCGAAGCTGAGTGTGACAAGATCATTGGTTCTTGGGGAAGATCATGAAGATGGTCATGATGATGATGATGATGATGATGATGATGATGATGATGATGATGATGATGATGATGATGATGATGATGATGGATGATGATGATGATGATGATGATGATGATGATGATGATGATGATGATGGATGATGATGGATGATCAACGGCTATCCGTAGGCGATGGTTACAGTGCAATTCATCTACGGACACACTCAGAGTGATTCTTGGAGACATCACTTTTTGATCCTCGCGCAGGAGGATCGCATGCTATTCCAGGGTGCTCAGAAGCTCTTTGGCTTGTCTTCTTGGCAGGGCAGATGCCCCGTGGTGCCTCTGGTGGTTGGTCCTTGTGGCACTGTTGGTGAAGCCACCTGGGCACCATCCAGGTCATCACCCTGGGCGAAGCCATGGCCTATGTGCTGAGCGGCATGTATGGCCCAGTGAAGGCGAGGTCACGCGCCAGCTTCCTCGAAGGGGGAAGCTGTGGTGCTATGGCTCCAAGGGGGCGCTGGAAAATCTGGAGCTTAGTAACGATTATCCAAGCATTGACTCAGCAGTGAACTGGTCAATCATAGCGGTTATGGAGCCACTGTTCAGAATTGGCCCTTGAACCTACATCTGGTTGATGACAAGGGATTCAGTATAGATACTGGGCAGCCCGTTGTTAGTATAGGTAGTGGGTAGCAGTGGTTGGCAAGTCATGGGCGATTCTATGAGATCCCAATGGCAGTTCCTCGCAGCTGAACCCACAGCTTGTCATTCGATGGGACCCCCTAAGTGGTTGGTTTATTTGATGACTTGTTAACTAAACATTTTGGGTTCACCCATTATGGTTGTCATTGTTACAAATAAAGATCTAACACTTAACACTTATGATTTGGGGTATCCCTATTTTGAGAAACCACCATATGGGGGTTTCTTGAAATTGGGACCCTAGAAACAGTTGATTGATTACTCAATCAAGGATGATTGGCCTGGGGGTACCCCAAGTTGGGACTTAAAGTTGGGATGGAACCTACTCCATGAACTATATGAACTAGTGATCTTCCATGGTTGATTCATTCCATTGCGACTGGGGATTTTCCGTTGCGACTGGACGACTGGATTGGGGATCAGTTGGTCCCGAAGGAACTGCAGCTCCCTGCCGTTGGTCAGTTAGCTTCGCCAGGACCTGGGGGCTGGGAACGCGATCCTCATCATCCTGCAACTCTTCTGCGCCGGAGTCATGGCATCTTGGCGCCGGAGGGGTTGGGCTCCACCTTGGGCTGCCTTGGGGTTGGGCATCACCTTGGGTTCACCCACTGAGTTCATCCACCACCTGATGGTTATGAATGGTGATGGTGATTTGGGGGTTAGTTCCTAGCTTGTTGGTCATTGTCCATGGTTATATCCCAGTTCCAACTGCGCAAAGTGGTGAATCATGTGAATGGTGACGAATCGAATAGGTGAATCGTGCTTGAAATCATCCAACCATCGACGCAAACGATGGTGAAGCAGGGGTAAGCATGGTTAGACACACGTCGATGATGGTTCACTGTGGTTAATTGTGGCTCACTGGGAGAATAATCCAAGAACACAAGGAAATCATCCAGTCCGTCGTGATCGTTGCAGTTATAAGTTCTAATCCCTAATCAACTCCGATACTGCCTGGAAAATGGTGAAAGATGGGGATTCATCACCAACAAGTACCATGTGGGTGATGAAAAAGTGATTGAACACCGGTGTATAATTATAATGATTCATTTGGCCATCAACAATTGTCATACTCATCATGCACCATATCCTGAGCCGTGACCAGCGAATCTGAGCCGGTGACGTTCGTCTCGATCTGCTGCAGGTGTTGATCTTGGATGAGCTGCTGCAAAAAGGTTACGGCTTGGGATCAGGCTGGGCCTCCGCTGGCCGCCCCAGTTTTGAGTCAGCGCTTTCCCGGCCACGCGCCCAGCCACCCGCACAGCGGCGCAGGCATCTCGCTCTTCATTGCCACGAACATTTGCAACTTTGTCGAAGCTATCGGGAAGATGTGTCAAAGGAACGGTGCTTTTTTTGAGAGGTACCTGCATGATCTATTTCAAGGGGATTGTAACCTATTTGTTTTGGGCCATTGTGGGATACCCCATATATAGAAAAACTATGGGAAACTAATCTGAGCCCAACTAGGCTTTGTCATTGCCAAAACTTATACTTGCTTTGGCGATTGAAGATGGATGTCAGCAGTCTTTGGAAAGGGCAGGGAAGACGATAGGAGTAGGGAACGTGTGTGTGTGTGTGTGTGTGTGTGTGTGTCTCTCTGTGTGTGTGTGTGTCACTCCCCGTCTCTAGGGGCAATTTGGCAAATAAGAAGCAGGGGGCAGGAGCACCATTGCGAGTCTCCTGCCAACGAAGACACTTGCAACTGGTGGTGAAACCAGACCTGATCAGTCTGGCGTACCTGCACTGATAACCAAGTGGTTTTAGCTTACGGTTGTGATCGCTGTTTTCTTTTGCTGAAGCCGAGTGAAGCTGTCCACCGCACCTCGTTTGTCGCTGAGACTTGCCATCACATGTCATGGAGGAATTGGCTTATCCCAGAGTTCACCCGTCAAAGATTTCACCAGTGGATCTCATAACCAAGAAATCATTTCATCTGATTTCGCCCTATGCCTTGGCATTTACTCAGTGTGTGAAACTTTCCTCGTGGCCTATCCTTCTAGGTTGCCCGAGTGTACTGTCCTTTCGAGGATGGGGAACTTGAAATCAGTTTAAACCAGTTGCTGCAGATTTTGGCGGTCTGACCACCAACTCAATGTGTAGCGTCACTTTTCCGAGCCCTGTTACAGGTTTCTACTTTTGCAGATACGAATGAATGCCCAGGTTTAACTTTGCAGTACAATCAACCCATTACGGCCCAGATTCGCACCAGGCACCATGATCACAGCATTTATGTGGTGTCATGGTTACCCATGATCACGGCAGTTACGTGCTCTCATGGCAAGTTTACCCAGAATTTGAGTCATCCAAACAGGTTCCACCAGTTTCATTTGTTTAATCCCCCTCCCCTGGGTGCTGGTTGGCTGGTTTTGGTTGATGTCGTTTGCTTCCTTGTTGCCTGCTGTGGTGGTTTGTGGGCTTGGGCTCTGCCCCCTTTTCTCCGCTGTGCTTTCTCCGCCCCGCCGGGTTGGTGTCTTTTGCTTGTTTCCTCGCTCTGTTTTTCTCTTCTTTGCTGCGCTGTCTCCCCCTCTATGTCACTACCTTCTCTTGCTGCCCCTTGCCCAAAGGAGCGCTGTGCTGTGTGATGATTGGAGAGTGACCGGAATCAAAAAGTGGCCAGAGCCACACCTTCCGATGTACCAAGCACCAGGTTAACCTTGCATTGCGTTTTCAATCAATTCATTTTTGCCCAGTTCCGCACCAGACACCATGATCACAGCATTTATGTGCTCTCATGGTTGCTATGATCACGGCAGTTACGTGCTCTCATGGCAAGTTTGAGTCATCCAAACAGGTTCCACCAGTTTCATTTGTTTAATCCCCTTCCCTGGGTGCTGGTTGCTGGTTTTGGTTGATGTCGTTTGGTTCCTTGTTGCCTGCTGTGGTGGTTTGTGGGCTTGGGCTCTGCCCCCCCTTTTCTCTGCTGTGCTTTCTCCGCCCCGCCGGGTTGGTGTCTTTTGCTTGTTTCCTTGCTCTGTTTTTCTCTCCTTTGCTGCGCTGTCTCCCCCTCTATGTTCACTACCTTCTCTTGCTGCCTCTCGCTCAAGGGAGCGCTGTGCTGAGTTATGACTGGAGCGTGACCGGAACCTACCAACTAGTAACAAGTGGCCAGAGCCACGCCTTGCGATGTAGCATTGCTTTTTCACTCTGCTTATTTTGGCATAACATTCACGTAACTGATTCTGATCAGATTTACCTGCCCAAACTTGGGCTTCCTGTGTGTGTCACTCCCCGTCTCTAGGGGCAATTTGGCAAATAAGAAGCAGGGGGCAGGAGCACCATTGCGAGTCTCCTGCCAACGAAGACACTTGCGACTGGTGGTGAACCCAGCCCTGATCAGTCTGGCGTACCTGCACTGATAACCAAGTGGTTTTAGCTTACGGTTGTGATCGCTGTTTTCTTTTGCTGAAGCCGAGTGAAGCTGTCCACCGCACCTCGTTTGTCGCTGAGACTTGCCATCACATGTCATGGAGGAATTGGCTTATCCCAGAGTTCACCCGTCAAAGATTTCACCAGTGGATCTCATAACCAAGAAATCATTTCATCTGATTTCACCCTATGCCTTGGCATTTACTCAATGTGTGTGTGTGTGTGTGTATGTGTGTGTGTGTGTGTCTCTGTGTGTGTGCGTGAAAAGAGACATTTTCATGGATTGGCCACGGCCCCACTGTTTCAAGCATCAAACTTTTGTCCATTTCCGAAACACCAGTCCAACACCATTTCTCAACAAAATTTCTTGATCCGATCGGTTTGGCTGTGGGTCAATACCCCTGGCTGTTCACATCCCATAAATAACCATTCATTTTCCTTCTGATGAAAGCCCGGCCCCAGCATTTGCGAGAGCGCGAGCTAGTGTCAAGAAATCCGTGCGCAACGGGAACCAGTGAAACTATCCCTGCCTCTTCCATCTTCGTCTTTCGTGGCGAAAACGACTGACAAGTGCCGACCAATCTTCATTCGAAATTTCACTTTGTCTCACGGTACACCAGTCTGGTTGGATGGTAACATTCAAGCTAGTTTTCCCTCGAAGTGGTTGGACCCGTTCATAGATCCGATCTTGATAGGGAAACCGCGGTCTCAGTACCAGCCCCAAAGTGTGCTGAACAAATCCCATAAATAACCAAAGTAGAATTTGCTGGGATGTGAATGACCATCCATTTGCTTGGGATGATTGGTAGTGACACCCAGTTCCGACCAGCCAAGGTGAGACCATCTGTTGGAAGGCATTCAGCCCAACCACTATGAACACAGGCGTGGTGGGGGTGGCATGGTGGGAAAACCACACAAGCCAAAGACCTTCATCCGTAGCATTTGGATGAACCACCATCGTTGACCATGATTGTGTCAGGATTCACCATCATGATTCACCATCATGATTCACCATGATTCACCATCATTGACCATTAAGCAAACCATGACGCGACGAGTAGCTCACTGGCAGACTGGTGATTGATCAACAAGTGGAAGCTTCGATTTTGGAGCTGACGAGGCAAAGGCCCTGAGTTTGAGGGGGCAGTGATTGCCCTGTTCCATTTGCTCATCTCGAGGACTGACAGCGGGAAAAGTCATGTGGTACCAGCTCACCGGTGTTGCGAAAAGTGACGTTTCATGTTGGGCTAGATTTGCCAGCCAGAGCCAGCAAGAGCCAATTAATTTTTGCGGCGATTGCTGGAGACAGCTCGAAGACGCATCAAAAGGCCGGAATCGTTAAATACGGAATAATTAAAAAAACATAAACTTTAACTTTTGCAACTATCATAAACCTATGTTTTACTGTCACAACAAATTTTGTTGTCAAAGAAGCTGTGATTTGAATCATTATCTCAATCACCAACACATCAAGCTGTTGCGATTCTGCACACACTAGGCTAGACTCAACCTCCTTGGCCAACGGAATCGAGACAGCGTTGCCTGCTCTTGGGCAATCCTACATTAGATGGGTTAGTGGTCCGATGTGCACCTTCTGCGTGCAGAAACTGCACACATTTTCATTTCATCATTCTTTATTTTCGTCGTATTGCGAGACATCCCAATTGTAGAGATCCAAAGATGACATGTTGCAACCACGCACGTTTTCTTGCATCATTCTACTACACAATCTATTTGAAAAGAGTGGCGCCAGGAGCGACAAGTTCACTGCGTTGAAAGAAGCTTTTTATCGGCAGACTGCTCCGAATATCACGTCTCTCTTTGCAACTGCCTCTTGGCGAAGGATCATGCATCCATGGCTATCACCTGGACCTAGATGGTATCAACACGTATCAACCATAGTGGACCATGATGAAGCTAGTTTGTTATCGCTGTGAACTGTGAACCACCATTCATCATTACTAAAGATGATTTCTCACTATTGACCTATCGGATACATTCACCAAGCAATGGGAGTCATCGCCATGAACCAACGGCCGTGTCGACACGGCAGCTGCGATCACCATCGCACCGTGTGTAGCGGACCGTGGGCGCCACACGCGCGACCGTGACGTTGCCGGCGCCCAGGTGCTGGTCTTTTTCTTCGTGATCTATTTCCAAGGTGCGGTGGGTGGAGGCTGTGCTGGCACCGTTGTGGTGCTTGGTCAGGCATGGGGAGACGGGGAGGGGAAAGATGGGGTGGCTGCGAGTTCGCATCGAACAAGCAGCTTATGATGATGAACCACGTGACTAAGCACTGTTAACCAGTGTAAACTTAGATCATTAGTGCAACTAGCTGTTGAATGGTGATGATATCATCGCACTGGTCAACGCTGATGATGAGCCACTACTATCCACTGTGAACCACTACTAAGCATTACTATCAACCACTATAAGCACTATCAACTAAGCACTGATACTTCACTAAGCACTGCAAACCACTACTATCAACCACTACTATTAACGACTCTAAACCCACTAGTAACCACTATATCAACCAGCACAGCTGAGCCAAGATGCAGCTTCCCACAGCTAGTGCCCTGCGAGGCTTCCGTGTAGACCTCGCTGTGAAGAACCAGCGGGTTGGGAGCTCGGATGTGCTCAGTTGCATGACCACTTTCCAGATTTTGCGGGCAACCACATCAATCCACATCACTGGGATTTTCCCTTCATCATCCTTCATCTGCGTTTTTTTCGGGGTCTTTACTGACTCACCGTGGTCCCAATGGAGAGATCTGAAACCTGTGGACACACCCGGAGCTGTTGGGAACAGTGACCGAGCCGCGTGGGGACCAAGCCATGACGGCCCGCCCGCAGATGCGTGGTCAAGTGGGTACCTATCCCATCAAGCTCTTCTACACCTCCAACATCCCCATCATCCTTCAGGACGCCGTTGAAAAATCAACAGAATTCGAACATGTTCATGACTCCTCGGCTTCGTGCCGCCGATTCGGATCCGAAACGCACGCAAGTGTTGTTGACTCCGATTCGGAATCGCGATGCCCCCGTTTTGCAAGATTGGGCATCGTTCTCTTGGCTGAAGATGATGTTTGTATAGAGAGAGATCTTGGATTCTTTCATCTGGTGGTTTCTCAAAATCGGGGACCCTAGAAATGGATGGCTTGAAATGATAAACTGGATGATTGGTGCGGTACCCCAAAGTGACTTGAGAAACAACTCCATTCGGACTGACTGCGGCGCCGCAGACTGCGTTGGTCTCCAATCTCTATTTCTTCTCTCAGCTCCTCGGTTTACGGAAAGGGGTTGGGAACGCGGGTGACCAGCCGAGGGCTATGGTTGCTACCATGGTTCCTTGTGGCATAACCATCATTACCAGCCAGTCCATAATTTCACCTTCAAGAAAAAACAGCATTGGGGCAATTACTAGGGTAGCTACCAGTTTGGGAGGATGGAACTATACTTAGGTGGGTTGTGTCCAGCAACTTATAACCAGGGAGGTTGCCCCTCTCTACCCCTGGGATTGCATCGTTGACCACTCCTCTGCCACTCGCTGAGGTTGCTTTACAAGCGCTTCAAGGTCCATGGGCGAAGAGAACTGCCATCGACATGGTGGTTGGCAAGTTTTCGTTGTGCTCGATGTTGGATGATCTATGTGGCTGTGTCTCAAGTCAGTTTGGGGGACCCCCAGTTTGATCCTACAAATGACCCATTTGTAGTGACAAACCAACCATAACTCGGGGGTACCGGTATTTGGAGAAACCACCATATTTGGCTCAAGCTGTTTAGTTGGCTCCAGCCACCTCGTGCACTAGGTTGCTTACTTGTTTGTGACTGGTGTAAACAATGTCCCTGCTTTCCAGCTGCTTTCAGCCAACATCAGTCTCGGCATCCGAGCTGCTAGTCTCCATGGAAGAGGTCTCAATGGAAGAGGTGAAAGCTGCCCAGAAAGCATGGTCGGATGCCATCAAGAAGATTTCCAAGACCTACCTGGATGGCGGAGACTATGTGGATGCGGCTGCTAAGGCAGCTGGTGAACTGTACGGCTATGGTCATGGCAATGTGCTCTTCAAGCCAACCAAAGCCAAGGATGTCCAGTTCCGTCCTGAAGCAAGCCAGGCCATGTCGTACTTTGTGGGTGCCAAAGCTGTGAAGCAAGCTGATGCAATTGCTGAGGACGGAGGCTTTGCAATCAATGGCGGCAAAGGTTGGAGTGAGGTGGCTATGGGTCAAAACCCTGTACCCTTGTTTCCCCCCATCCTGAACCATTGTTTTCCCTATTATGGTTGGTGATTATCCCCTCTTTAGTTGGCCAGGTGGTCTTCTCAAACCATAAGATTGAACTGAACGGCAACGTTGCCATTGCCATGGGAACCTACGACTTCACCAGCGCTGCGGATGGAAGCAAGACCACGGTGGAATACACATTTGGGTACAAAAAGTGCCAGGATGGAAAGGTTCGCATTTTCCTCCACCACTCATCGGTGCCCTTCAGCACCCAGCCGGAGTCAGTCTCAATGGAAGAAGTGAAAGCTGCCCAGAAAGCATGGTCGGATGCCATCAAGAAGATTTCCAAGACCTACCTGGATGGCGGAGACTATGTGGATGCAGCTGCTAAGGCAGCTGGTGAACTGTACGGCTATGGTCATGGCAATGTGCTCTTCAAGCCAACAAAAGCCAAGGATGTCCAGTTCCGTCCTGAAGCAAGCCAGGCCATGTCGTACTTTGTGGGTGCCAAAGCTGTGAAGCAAGCTGATGCAATTGCTGAGGACGGAACATGGCCAGGATAGAGTCAGTTGCTCCGGTTGCTGCCTCTTTTCAAAGAAAAACAGCCACCCATGGCCAGGTGGTCTTTGATAACCACAGCATTGAACTGAACGGCAACGTTGCCATTGCCATGGGAAACTACTACTTCACCAGCGCTGCTGATGGAAGCAAGACCAAGGTGGAATACACATTTGGCTACAAGAAGTGCCAAGATGGAAAGGTTCGTATTTTCCTTCACCACTCATCGGTGCCCTTCAATGCTGAGGCATCTGAGGCCAAGACAGCTTTGAAGCAAAAGGTGACCAACACCTCAAGCGTAGTTGGCACAATTGGCTCTCGCATCGCAGGGTCTTGAGCCACTTTTGGCACAAGGGACTGCAGGTCGATTTGGACCACAGCGCCCAAATTTCGACCACGGTCCAAGCCCGAGTCACCTGCCCATTTTTTGTGCATTTTTTGTGTTCGGCAGTTTTTGCCATTTGCTGCTCACCAGAGCAGTGCCCTTTCGGGGTATTTACCTCAGTGCAGAAATTAATTGTCGTTGAAGGATTGTGCCAAGCGAGTACCGATCCTGGGACATTCCCAATACTCATCCTTTGTCTGCAGAGACAGCAAAAAAAATGTCGTCTATAGAGTCTATTGGAGACATGATGAGTTGTGGCAACTGCAGCTCCGACCAAATGAGATTTGGCTGCGCACCTTGAGGCCAATATGATCGTGAACATGATTGGACAATGGCAGGACTCAGGGAACACACGAATGCACAGACCCATTGCTGACACTTTGATTCGTTGGTGACAGCCATACCAAACTCAGCATTGGTACAGAGTGGTACCCGCTGTGGTTATAAGTTGGTGAACATAACCCACCATTTAGTAGTCCAGTTGTATCTTCCCCAACTGGTAGTTGCCCGAGAGAACTAACCTGATTTAACCGGGGGGGGTACCACTCTGTATTACTTTTCCATCAGCCAGTTGTCAAAGCTAGTCATCACTTGACTCAGATGGTACTGAATGACCTGCACTACTCAGAAGCTGCACCGCTGTGCGCTGTTGAACAGGAGACTGAGATCACCGGGCAGTCCATTCCGGTGGGTGGCTTGGTGTAGCTGGGCAGCAAGCTGATGTCCAGCTGGGTTGTTTCAGTGATGTCGGGAGGTTGAGATGTTTCAAGCCACGGCGACCTTGAGGTATTACATATCTCCTCCGCATTCCTTTGGAGAAGTCTGGGACGATCCGATCCACGCCCTGTTCTATGCTGCTTGGTGCGGAGTTGGGGGTAGCTGGGAGAGTAAATGTCATTGAACTGTGATTCACCCAGCATTATTCTCACCAACATTACACTCTGGTGAGCTAACCCGGAAGTGGAACATTCACCATTCAAAGCGGTTTACCTATAAGAATGATATTTTTAGCTTCGTCCTTTGGCGGTTTCGTGATTCCTGGGCACTTCTCACTTCAGGTGATTTTCATCTTGGTTTCCTGCGCGCTGTTTTCAAAGGCGCCGGGCTAGCCGCTCCCTGCGTCACCGCCAGCGTTGCAGTAAGCTCTTGAAAGACTCAATGGTTCATTGATTGAGCATACAGAGATTGATCATGATCATATGTAAATGATATATATATATATATATACAGATTAGTTCTAGCGTCCACGCTATTTGCAGCATTTTGGAGCCTTCCCCTCCCATTTGCATGCTATTTCCAGCATTTTGGAGCCTTCCCCTCCCATTTGCATGCTATTTGTAGCATTTTGAAGCCTTAACCTCCCATTTGCATGCTACTTGCAGCATTTGGGAGCTTTACGTACTGCATACCTGCCTCCTGCCCCTTTGCCACCTACCTGAATCTATATACTACCTATATGCTACTTATATAACACCCATGTACTACCTATATGCTACCTAAATTCTACTTATACACTACCTACATATTTTTTCATACTACATATGTACTGCCTATATGCTACCTACATACTACCTATACACTCCCTGTATGCTACCTACATACTAACTATGTACTTATATGCTACCTACATACGACCCATCTACATATATGCTACCTACATACTACCTTTCCTTTCCTTTGCGGTTACTGTGCCAAGGTTAGCACTCGGTCTCATGCAAATCAAAAAAACCAGCACTCTCATCCATGGTAGTCAGCTTGGACTACATGACGGTCTTCGTGGACCGTGTGACGGAGAGCCTGGAAAAGCTGGAGCTCATGCGAGGCAAAAGTTGATGGCACAGGCGGATCAACAGACTTTACAAAGTCGATCATTGCCTTGCCCAACACCTCGTTGAGCGGCGGTGGATATATTTTACCACGCGCCGTGTGGAATTCACCACAGAGACTGCGTCCTATCAAAGCTTGATGGGCTCCTCGGCCATGGTGGCAACGTCCTCCATGTCCCCGGGCTAGCAAAGCTGATCGGACTGATGGTAGGCGCACTAACAGCAGTGTAGTGGGTTTCACTGCGCTCGCGCCAACTGTGCACTGGTCAAAGCTGACCACATTCACACAATGAAACTGCCGCATAAGCCTCATAGCTCGAAGCGCCCAGATAGATGCCGGGCAGTGTCGGGCGGCCCACAGCGGCCATTGCGGATGCTCGATCCATGCAGCACCGTCGCGCCAAGCTAACTCCATGGCAATCTGCATGATGAAGTGCGCCAAAGTCGTGCCAATGCCAACCTGCTTCCATTCCCGCCGAGTCAGGGCGGGGAGGCCAGCGGGAAATGCGGCCGAGCGAAGAGGCCTAGGGCCATCACCCTCAAACCTTGCAGCAGTGTAGGTTTCGCAAGGGGGACCACCGCCCGCTGCTATCACCTGGCCGCTTTTGACGCGGTCGAGCCACCATTGCGCAGAGGCCAGAGTGGATAAGTCCGCATGGACAGCATCCCGCTGCATGCACAAATCGACTGAGAGTACCATCACACAAAGGCCAGTGTCCACAGCCGCCTGGTCAACGATGGCGTGGATGTCATGGTCACGTCGAAAGCCACTGAAAAAGTGCACAATGACGATGTGTTTGAAGTGGCACCGAGCGTACTCCGCCGCCAGGTTCTGATGAGCCATGCGTCCTCCAGAGAGAATCGGTCCGCCAGCGCTCTGCATAAGGAATGGTGGGAGCGAGTCCACGACCGAAACAGGCTGGACGTGCTCCGGGACTGGATCTTGAAGTGAGCGACGACCTGCCAGGAACTGAAACGCAGGAGTGCCTGGGGGTGCACGGGCCAATGAGCACGTCAGCATATATGCTGCCTCAGGAGAACCAGGAGGCGGCAAGGTAGGTCCCATCATGCGACGACGAGGTTGTAAGGCCTTGGTAGCATGCCAACCTTCTTGACGGAGCTGATGTGCCTCTTCCAAGTCTGCAGCATCCAACTCGACGACCTGATCCTCAGATAAAGGCGCAAAGCAAGCTTGAAGAGTGGGCAAGCATAGCGGAGCGGCAGCCAGATGGTGCCGCAACCGTGATCTGGTGCAAAAGTCTTTGGCGCAGGCAGGACACCATCCATCTGTCGCATAGAAATGCGTGGCAGTTCGATATCCATGTGTCTTGGCGGCATGCAACGCAAGGCCAGCTTTGGAGGAAAACGCGGCTTCACAAAGATCGCGCTGCCAAGTGGGCTCAGGGGGGGTTTCAGCTCCGGAGGCAACACGCCGCCACACTGCTGAACGGTGGCATCGAACTGGAGATTCCACACATGGTCTTCAGCTTGGGCACGACGAAATTGCTCACAGGAGTGGAGGGCGGTTCGGAGTCGTCCTTTCCATGAGGAGTCCATGGAGACAAATGCGAACCACTCCGCAAAAGGAGCATCCTGAGCAAGAGGCAACGGATGGGGATAGAAACGGAGAAGCCAGCGAAAAGAGTCACGCAACATGGCAAGCCAAGAACGAGGTGAGTCCTGCATTTGGCAAGTCCATGCCCAGAGAACAGGAGGCCACACACGGATCAACCGAGCCAGGTATCGAAGACGGGCAACATGCACTAAATCCACTGGCAGGGGGAACCCAGCAAGTCCCACCAAGGCTTCCAAGGAAAAATCATGCCTGGCCAACGGTCGGAGCTTGTGCCGGAGGATACTGAGCAGAGGAGCCCTCAGCGCAGTAGCCCATCGTTTCCACTCTCGGTCAGTGACTCCAACCCAAACGTGCACGTTGAACAAAAAGCGACTGACAGACAAAGACCGAAACAAGTGCAACTTGTGCTTCAGGGAAATCTGTGGTCGAGCATAGAGTGGACGAACGAGTGGACCCCAACTAGCTCGAAGTGCGGCAGCTCTAGACAAGATTTCCTTGTTGTGGACACCGCCGGACTGCAACCAAGTTCCGAGGTGTTTGTAAGTCAAAACAACCCGGAGATGGAAATCACGCTCGTGGGAAGTCCAACGAAGGAGCGACTGAGCATCAGCAAGCTGCTGTTTAAAGGCCATGGAGCCCTGGCCAGCAATCTGGAGCATGGCCTCGGTTTTTCCCTCAGCAAAGTTGACATCTAACCCCCGAGCTGCAGCTGCGAGGGTCACGGCCTCGGAAACCTGCTGAATGACATCCACGACCTGGGCGTTAGTGGGGGCATGACACATGATGGCCACATCATCAACGAATGCAACATCGACGAATGCAGTCGCAGGCACGGTCACCTCCTCATCAAAGGTCAAACAAGGGCCTCTGATTCCGAGCCACTCTGCATCGGTGTTCTCCACGATGCTACGCCTGGCCTCACTGAGAATCAAAGACATCACCATGTTAAATAAAATATCACCAATCGGGTCGCCAGGACGGGTGCCCCGAGAGGTCCGCACTGGAGCATCAATGTGATCAACACAGAAGTGGGTGTTCCATAGAAGGTCACGAAGGACTCGCTCCATGTGATCTGATATTCCAGCTGTGGCAACATCACGATCAGCTCGTTGGAGGGTTGCCAGGGCTTGATCAGGGTGTAAGCCTTGCGTAGCCAAGAAGTGAAGAAGAGCAGAGTCAACCGACTCCGGATCCACATTTCTCAACAGACCCTGCCGAAGAACGGAATAAAAAGCCGATTTCAGATCAACAAACACCACCCCTGCAGGCTGGCATCGGCTTTTGGACCAAGCCAAGTGGGTTTGAAGGAGGTGATGGGCCATATCGGTGCCATGCGCAGCCCTGCCGCCAAATTGAAGTCCATCAATGGCAGTCTCCCAAACTTCCACAAGCCGAGTGCGAAGGCATTGATGGAAGATCTTTGCAGAATAATCGCTGACAAAGATGGAGCGGTAGCCCTGAGGAAGGGATGGGTCAGCAGAACCCTTCCATAATGGCACCAATCGACCCCCTTTCCATTGGAGAGGTTCGTGAGCATGGATGGCAGATTTGGTGGTAAGGGCACACAAGTGACGAGCCATGGTAGCGGAGCCAGCCTTGTAGACATCTGGAGGCAAGTGATTCAAACCTGGTGCCCGACCCCTTTTGAGACCTTTGATTTTGGACAGGATGTCCCACTCCGATGGTATGACCGAAAAATCAAACTCATCCACTGGAACACCAAAACCAGGCGAATCCATTGCGTTCAAAGCTTCCCAGGACATGGGCTGGCCGGCTTCAACCGCAGCAAACTGATGGACCCAAATCTGCTGCTGCTCGTGGACTGTCTTAGCAACTGAACCATCCGGATGCCGAAGGAGAGGCAAGGGACGCAAAGGACGAGCACGCAGGGATGCTCGTTTGCGTTTCGGACAGAGGCGATTGAGCTGGCGAAACACAGCTTTGAAATCATGGGAATCGCCATGAGCCTGCAAGGAATCCAAGAGGGCGTCATAATGTGCAGCTTGATCAGCACGAACCAAAGGCCGGACAGTTTTCTCCAGATCCACCAACAGCTCCTTCAGGTTTGGGTCATGAAATGGTGCAACCCTATACAAATCCAAGGCCTGGCGTTTCAACTGGATCAATCCAAGCGTGGCCTCACTCAACCGACACCGATTCGATCTATGAGCAGAAGGCGTGGGTGCAAAGAACTGCTGGGCCAGACGTAAGACCTGCAAATCAAACCACCTTGCATGAGAGGAGACGTCAACCTCCCAAGCAGGTATGGGGAGGGTGGCCAACGCTTGCTGGAACGCCTGAATGGTGCCACTATCCAACATCTTTTCATCGTCCCATTTGTAGCGAGAGGACGGGGTATCAGCAGCTACCTGCGCAGAAAAGGAAATCACCGCAGGAAGGTGGTCCTCATGATGGAATCCATTGTCCCAGTCAACAATCACCCAAGAGTCCAACACACAAGGAAGTGCAAACCGCGACACAAGCACGTAATCCCTACGAAGTTTCTTGCCACGAGCATGAGTCCAAGTGAACGTGGCTCCTGAGTGGAGGGACGAGAATGAAGCAGGCACCGCAAAATCCAAAGCAGTCAGGAAAGTCTCAAAGTAGACCGATTGAGAACTGGGGTCTTCAAGAGCGAGGTCTCCGACTAGCCCCTCAATTGGGTTCGCTAAAGGCGCATTGGCATCAAGAAAGGCAAACTTCCAATCTCCTCCCCCCCATTGTTGTGCCATGGCCGCGGTCGATGTCCACCATCTATGCAAATCGTCATCAGACGAAGAGGGAGACAAACAGGGTGCATGCAGCACAAAGAAGAGCAGGGAAACAGTGGAAGCCGTGGCAGCAACACACAGACGACGCGGATCAGCATGAAGAACCACAAAAGTGAAATCCTGAGCCGTCAACGAGGCACCAGAGGGCAAAGTGACCAACGCAAGCTTACGGTGCACCCAAAGTTCACACCCAAACAGGGCGGTGTGTTGCGTGTCACTTCCTGAAGCAAAGACCAAGTAGTGATCAGTCCGGGTTTGTCCAGGTGGGGTTCGGGTTTCCTGCAAACCGACAACTGCAAGCCCAGCCTGATGACACTGGAGATCGATTCGCGCTGTGTGTCCAGATCTGGCCCTTCTACGGGCAGACTGACTGTTCGGATCATCAAGAGCCAACACGTTGATCGTGGCCATACGGAAACCAACTGTGACCAATTCCCTAGAACAGCTGCCAACCGCAGGATCAACAGCGGGCACAGGAACAGAAGGAAGCTTTCTTGTCGACGGACTGACCTGCCAGAGCTGTCTTCCGAAGGACGGAGGAAACGCATCATCCAGACCAGGAAACCTTTGCAACCAAATCCACGCTCGATCAGGGTCAGTAGTGGCGAGTTCATGGAGGGAAGGACACGAGACACCGCCAAGTGGAAACCCATCATGTGCCACATGGTGTGCAAGGCCATCAGCCAAATCATTCCAAGGATGGCCTTTGTGACCACGAACTTCAACAACCGCGACGGCAGGAGGGAACATCTCACCAAGTGCACGAGTGAGCTGAGCAAGTTTGGGGTTGGACGCAATTGCAGTGCTGCCCTGAGAAATCAAGCGGCTAAGAGAGAGATCCGGTCGAATCACAACGTCAGCAGAGCGACTCCAACGGAGAGCAATCAATGAAGCCCAAGTCATGGCAGTCAACTCAGCGGCGATATTGTCGACGGTCTCGGCTCCAATCCAATCTGCTGCATCAGGGGAAAGGGCAACCTCGGCAGCCAGTGAACCCACCAAAGTGGAAGCTGTCCCATCAGTCCAACAGCACACGATCGCCCATGCGGCACGAGTATCACTAGTGGACCCGTCAATATAAAGCTCCCAGAACCCACTGCCACTAACCAGCTCCGGCGAAATAAGTTGCCAGTACGAGGACACAGGCACACGAAATCCATCGGGCAAATCGGCCAGTTCAAGATGCAAGTCTCCAACACACAACGAAGTCCAGCTGGGATGCTGAAACCAAAGATAGCCAGGCCAACAATCGGATGGTTGCGAAGGTGTTGGCACTCGGGGGATGACAGCATCAAGCAAAACTGGAACAGCTCCGGTTTTGGAGGCAGGAAAGGACTCCTCTTTCGTCGGTGGGGCGGCAACCTCAGGACGCCACCATGAGGGGCAGGAGATGGAAGCATTAAGGCCATGGGGCCAAGAACCGTCGAAGAGGCCTGCATGCACCCTACTGACTGGGGCAGCAACCGGGGGGTCAGCAGCTGCATACTCACTGGAGGCAAAATACGGAAAAATTCCAAGGAGAAGCCCCGCGCCCGGAGGTAACAGCGTGGTGCCCGCATTAGACAGGAGGACGGCCCCATACGAGACAATGCATGGCATTTGCACAAGGTGATCATAACACTGCCTCTGATGTCCAACGGCTGTGACGACTTGGCGTTCAGTAACTTCACTGGCGAGGACAGCTGCAGTGTGCAAGTAGTGGCCTTCTTCCAAAATGGTGACGAGAGCAGGAATTTCATCCGCCGCAAGATGCTGATAAACGATCACGAAGGCATCGAAAGGCATGCTGAGCTCGTTCACAGGCGGAGGAGGATCAACAACAACCAAAGCAATGTCACTGTGGGGGTCAACGAGACCTTGCCAAGCTGCTACGACACTCTCATGCCAAGTGGAGGGGTCCGCAAACAGACGCACAGGACGGGCAAACGGACAGACCCTAAGTCTGGTGGCAGAAACGAAATAAGTAGCTACCAGGATAGACCGAGACGCAGTGCCTGCCTCAATCTTGGCATTTTGACAGAAGATAGGACGCAAATGGCGCCGAAAACCTTCATGCGGCAACTCCTGAGACCGGCCACCCAATGCAACCGGAGCACTCGGCAGTCCCAGCGAGAGAGGCAAAGGGTCTTGTGGCGGGCCTGTATCCGAGCTGGGACCACTTGGGCAACAAATGCCGGCACGAACCTGAAGCAAGGAGCCGATGTCACTCGGAGCAGGCATCACATCGCTGGGACTAAAGACCTGAATTGTGAATGCTTGGCCTGTGGAACGACGATGCTGCATGGACTGGTGGACTTGGTGCCCGTCATGCATGACGTGACACTGGATTCTGCTACCACACCAGTCGCTAACCCCAGCAGCGTCAAGCAGTTCCCTCTCGGATGCACGCTCGTCCACTGAAACAGCTTCCTGCCATTCACGAAGGTGCGAACCGACATCAAGGAAGACCGTGAAGAGAACCGCAATGTTGCGTCCTTGAAGACCTTGCTCAATAATAAGGTGAGGCAATTGCGGATCTGAAACAGAACCAGGAGTGTCAGGATGTGGGACTACCCAGGTCACCGTGAAGGGTCTTCCTTCTTCATATCTGTCAGGCCATGTGCGTTGAATTTGCGTCCTCCAGGTTTGACGAAGCGGAGTGAAACTCAACTGCCGGCTTTGGGTGCACTTGGGGTGTCGATGATGCGCCACAAACCAAGTCTTGAACACGATC
Source organism: Symbiodinium kawagutii (assembly GCA_009767595.1). NCBI lineage: Eukaryota > Dinophyceae > Suessiales > Symbiodiniaceae > Symbiodinium > Symbiodinium kawagutii. The sequence continues at coordinate 137,187 of VSDK01013419.1, forward strand.
GGAGCAGGACTAGGAGAACCACTGGAGGCACACACCACAGCAGGAGCAGCTTCCGAGGGAGGCTGATCAACAGAAAAGGGCAACGTAGGGGAAATCGAGTCCTCAGGAAAAGCATTCATCAACGTCTCCCAAGGAGTGAGTCCCTGATCAAAAACCCAATCAATCAGTGCATCCCGGTGTGCCGGGGAGATAGGCGGATCGAAGGCAACCTCAACATGGTCCCCAGAGGCCAACTGATGAGAAGAAACATCATCACGGTGCCAAGGAAAACCATTGTGCATGAGAGTAAACGCTTCAGGCCAAAGGCGACTCCACGTAGACAGTGTAAGTGAAGCAAGCAACTGAGCCCGAGTCACGGAGCTGGGAGAGACATGAAAGGAGTGGAAGACCTCAGGTTCGGCTCGTCCATTCATTGACTGCTCAGAGAGAAACACCGCATCGAATAGAACAGCCGCCTCCGTCAAAGGATCCAACCGATCTCCATGACAAACCACAACCGCGACGTTGTCGATGTGGGCTTGATGCAATGAATGCACAACATGAACACTCTCTACACTGCTCGCCGGGAAACCAAGAGCCTGTTCAGCTTGGCGGACCGTGGGACCCAGGAATTGGCGCAGGGTCAAAAGGCATGTTGGAATACAATAGGCGCCAAGATGGCCAATTGCTGACTGAAGAAGAAGTGCTGTCGTTGGAAGGTGGGACAGAATCCAGATCATCCACAGTGTCTCCAGCCGGAGGCCTGCTGGAAGATGGGCGAGGCGGATCACGGTCACGGGAACGTGATCGCTCTCGCTGCATCAGGGAAACACCATCCAGAACGGGAGACCCATCAGACCGACCGTCAATCCACGAAAGCACATGTTCCTCCTCAAAGACATCATTGATGAGAAAGTCCAATGGGAGTTCATCCCATGCTAACCCCTCCGTGCGAGATCTCCCCTGAACCTCAGTCACAACAGAAATGGAGCTAGGCACCGGTGGACTAGAGTGAGAAGGGGGTGGGGCCGGCTCATCATCCACCGCAGTATCCAGGTCAGAGGGGCACGAGGCTGATTCAAGGGAGTCCTGACCCGGTGTAGTGGTACCAACATCTTCATCCGACCGCTCCGATTCATGCGAACTATCCGTGTCATCCTCCACCTGCATCTGATCTCCAGTGACAAAAGCTCCCATGGGAAAGAAGGGAACCTGGATGGACTGAAACACTCGATCATCCCTTGAGTGGTCAACCAGATAGCATGGACGGTGGCCGTGCTGACAGAAATCATCAAACTGAGCAATGCGAAAAATGTCACGAACCGAGTGGTAGGTGTACGGCAACACGGCTCTATAAGGACTCCGTGTGGCAACCGACCAAGCTTCGCATTCCAAAAGGATACCGGAATGATACCTGGTAGAACCTTGAATGACCAGCAAGTGGGCCAGGGTAGGCCTGAACGAATGCGGCGAGGGCTGAACCATCACAATGCTCACCAATTCCCGAGGCATGATATGGTCACTCCATAGCCACAAGCAACGCCTTTCAAGATCCTCAGCTTCGACACCTGGGGGCACATGCAAACGGCGCGAACGAATGCAAACATGCTGACGGTCAACAGCAAGAAACCAAACCTCCAAGTATTGACGGCGAGGTAGCTGCTGACCGACGTTCGGAACAAGTATGCTATCCCAGGGCACTGTCGATTCAATGGTGAGCGCCTGAATGATGGCTGCCAGTTTTTGTTGCCTACGTGATAAGCCTCGATCACCTGAGCAAGGGCAGATGTCAGCGACGGACTGGCTGGAGGCAATCCCAAGTGCTCCAGCGGGTACTCCGACATGATTCCAAAAGTGCACAATGCGGAGCAGCGTATCCGTAGAAACTGGCTGACCATGCAGATGCCACAAAGCTCTGCGCTGATAGTGAACATGACGAAGGCTGCAACGGAACGAAACATGACTGGCAGTACCTAGACAAGTCACCCATACCTCATCATGAAACTGAACATGTTTGGTCACAAACCTACGTTGACCACGCTGTGATTGGTGCTTCAGGCAGGATTTGCGAACCCAACAACGGTCCTGTGGACGATTCGAAACACGGTGGGTCAGGGGCCACCATGTGGGCGGGGCTTGACAATCAAAACTTGGACCTGAAAGGACCTGGATAGTAGCTGGAAATGGCCTCTCAGAGTGGGTGGAGCGCTGTAGATCACCTGCTCCCAAGCAGGGGATGTGCTCTGCCTCATACTCGAGGAAGGGGGAGGGGCCATCAGGTACTCCTCGAAGTAGCTCATGAGGAACAGGATGGGTACGACCGCAATGTCCTTGGCCTTTATCGACTTCATGGCGAAGTAACATCCGATCATCCAATCCTTGAAGAAAACCACCATCATGGACTAATCGGTCCTGTACTCGGTGGCCGACTTGAGTCTTTCTTTGTCCTTGGCGGTCTCCTTTGATTTGCCATTGTGGGAACTTTTGGCTTTCAAGTGGTTCTGTGCCACTTTGCCAGGAGACCCTGGGGACCGAAATGGTGCCGGGGCAAGGTGGGTCTTGGCAGCCGGGGGTTCTGATGCTTCCTGATCGGAAGCCGGTTGCATCTCGGCCTCCTCGTCCTCTTCGTCGTCCTCGACTAGGAAGGGAGGAGCTGCTTGGAAGGATGCTAGATTGGCGGCCAGTTGTTCGAATTGGGCCATCGCCTCCGAATTGGTGCCATCTTCGAGGTTTGTCTCCAAGGAGGAAGGCTGGCTCAGCAACGTTTGGGATGCGTCCTGAACTTCCTTCTTGATGCGCTCCAATTCTTGCAGCTTCGCATTCAAGGACTCGAGCAAGTCTCCTCTGTGATGCTGAAAGTGTTGAGCGTGTAACATCACCTTCGAGTGAACTGAACTCAAAAATTGACGCCACTCCTGGTCTACTGAGTGGATCTTCTTGGTCAGGCTCTGGCACTGGTGTTGGACTCGATTGAGTCGATTGAGGTGGCCGTGGCTTAACGACTTGGTAGTCGCCTGAGCCTGGGCTTTGGCATCCAGCTGCGTCAGATGCCTCGCGGGCTCGTCCGGGAGAACACCGAGCTTTTGAAGGGCCCGGTAGTGAGTAACGAGTTGTTGTTCTTCCGGGGTGAGCGGCTGAGGAGTTACTTCCGACGGTGCAGCTGCCATGGGGGGTGTCGGAAGCACTGGTGGTGGCGGAAGAGGGTGTTCTGCTTCGCCAGATTCTTGGTCTCGAATTGATCTCGTCCTCGTGGAAGGCGTTGTAGGTATCCAGGGCACTCGATGCGGGAACACGTCCCATGAGCCTTCTTCGGGATCTGCCGGCACCTCCTTGGACTTCTTGGTGTCCTGTGTGCCGTCCTTGTCCTTCTTGGGACGATTGTGGCTGGCAGGTCGTTGACGGCTTGCCTTCCTTGAACGACGGTGCCAGATGGAACTCCAGTGTTTTCGGCACCCTTTGCAGATGTCCGATGTGTCTGGGTTCTGGATGTTGCATGGTCCGCATTGCCAGGTCATAGTTCCAACTCGTCGACGAAGAAGATGGTAATCCCGTGGATTCCAGCTGTGGTGCCCCGCTAGCTGCTGAAAAGCTTTCAGAATCCTCCTTCGACCAATCTTCCTCGGTCCACTCGCAGAGGCTGTGCGCAGCACAGATCGAGCTTGATGGCGGCTTCGCCTCAAAGTTCGGTGCCACGCCGGCTCCGCCAGGGTAGAGAATGGAAAGGGAAATCCACCCAGCAACACAAAGCGCGATGACGAGCGATCGGGGGCCCATGCGCCACACGACCGCCCTAGGGTTCAAGCTGAACCCGTCCACCGGAGGGTATCCGATGAACAGGTCAGAGCCAAACGCCTACCTACATACTACCTATATACTACTACCTATGTATTACCTACATACTGCCCATATGCTACTTAAATACTACCTATATTTTACATAGCATATGCACTACCTACATGCTACCTACATACTATCTGTTTGCTACCAATATACTACCAATATACTGCCCATATACTGGCTACATACTACCTATATACTACCTGTATGCTACCCATAGACTTCCCATATCATATATTACCAATATGCCACCTACACCTACATAGTACCCATATAGCATCTATAGATTACTTGCATACTAGTTACATACTACCAACATGCAACCTACATATTACTTCTGCTTATGCACTACTTAGATACTACCACCCCACTCCCCAAACCACCCCACCACCACACCACAGGGGGGGGGGTGAGGATGGGCAGGGGGGGGGAGGGGGGCCAGCAGGGCTGGAACATATATGGGGTTATATACAATTGTACATTTACATTGACACATATTACACAGACATACACATACATTGATTGTATGTGTCTACGTGTACACATATCCACACACACAAGCATACAGAGGTCTCTGTAAGGATATCTACTTTCGAGCCGAGTTGCTCCACTGCTAACCAGCAGCCATCACCAGAAGTTGATAGGCAACAACCAGTGATGTGATGTGATGGCAGGAATCGGTGCCATAAATCATCCTGTTTGTCATATTGAGAGCTGTGTCCTCCAATCTTTCTCAAAAAACATGTCTGACCTCAAGATCAACGCATGTGTGACCTCAAGATCAACAGCAGTAGAGTCACACGGTGTCACACCTATGATTGGTGACTTTTTTGGTCAGTACCTTGGTCCAGTAACATCCCAACCAGATGAGTCGAGCGGCGGCTTGACGCCTGGACCCAGCTGCTTCCATGTCCTGCTGGCGAAGCCTGGCGCCAGGCTTGGATCGATGTGTCGGGCTCCTCTGCCCGTGATGTGGCCCGCCAGCTGCGTGAGCAGCAGCTGATGATGCCGGGCTACCGAGATTCGGACCTGCCCAAGGCGTGGCCTGGGGGACGCTTGGGGACGATCAGTTGATGGTTGATCAATGATAAACTATAGACTATAGGGGATGATAAGCGACAATAGTGCTGCTGATGCTGCTGATGATGAGGATGATGATGATGAGGATGAGGATGAGGATGAGGATGATGGTGATGATGATGATGATGATGATGATGATGATGATGATGATGATGATGATGAGGATGATGATGATGATGAGGATGATGATGATGATGATGAGGATGATGATGATGATGATGATGAGGATGATGATGATGATGAGGATGATGAGGATGATGATGATGAGGATGATGATGATGATGATGAGGATGATGATGATGATGAGGATGATGAGGATGATGATGATGAGGATGATGATGATGATGATGAGGATGATGATGATGATGAGGATGATGAGGATGATGATGATGAGGATGATGATGATGATGATGAGGATGATGATGATGATGAGGATGATGAGGATGATGATGATGAGGATGATGATGATGATGATGAGGATGATGATGATGATGAGGATGATGAGGATGATGATGATGAGGATGATGATGATGATGATGAGGATGATGATGATGATGAGGATGATGAGGATGATGATGATGAGGATGATGATGATGATGATGAGGATGATGATGATGAGGATGCGACGGCCAGCTGCCAAGCCGTGTAGCTCCGGAACGAAAAAACCAGCCACCAGCAGCCAATGACTGGATAACCTACTGGAGTAGCTCTCCGCGCAGGTGCTCAATCGCTATATTCCAACGGCTGCAGCCTTTGGTGGTGCATGCATTGGAGCCCTCACAATTGTGGCGGACTTCCTGGGTGCTATTGGCCCCTTGGTGAACATTAAACAAGGTGCGGGGTGGTGTGTTTGTTGCATGCTATCCAGACATCTCAGTGACATCGAGCGATCTTGAATCCTTAAGCAGCTCTACATGCTGTGCATGGGCTGTACCCCAGTGTACCCCCCAGTGAAGTTACTGGTGCTTGTGACACCGGAGCATGCCGTTGGGCAGTGGTAGCCCAGCCGTCCTGAGGCAGTGGTACTGGCATCCTTTTGGCCACTGGCTCAGCGTCGCAGCACCGGAGATGCCTTCCAGTGATCTGAGAGTTGAGAACCCATCAGTTGAGACACCTGGTGGTCTGCCAGCTGGGATACCACTGCCATGCCACCACCACCAGCCGCGGTCGCACGAGCGCCCGATAGCGCGGCGCAAGTGCCTTTGCCTCACAGGCAGTGACCATCATCTATGAATACTTCGAGAAGATCTGCAAGGAGTAGTGACGAACCTTTCGAAAGTCAGCCCTTCTGCTGCTCAGTTCATGCACTCTCTACGCATACATAGTCTGATCCTTTTTTTTTTTGGCATTTTTCTTGATTAGTCTGCCAAGTTGGGAATTTCATCCTCAATCTTTGAGCCGCCACCACCTTCGTTTTAGGCTGAGTTACGCTTCATGTTGAAACAACCACCGCGGAGCTCAGGAGGAAGGTCAGGGTGCAGGATTCATGTTCTGAGCTCAGGCGCCAGCAGCCAGGGTGCTAGCCAGTTGGATGACCATGATGGCTGGTGGTTGGGAGGGAGGCAGCCAGGAGTATCCGGCTCTCGGCCATTTCTAGTACAGGGAGCCAGGCCAGGAACGGCCCCCAGGAGTACCCGTTCACCCAATGGTAGATGGCAAAGATCATGATTTTTATCATTCACTACATGGCAACAGCTTCTGATAGTTGGATGAACTTTCTCATGAACCCTATCTTACCATATTCGTTATATGGTAAGATTTTCCAAACGATCATAGGTGGTTCATTAGTTGTCAACAATTAAACTGGTCTCTGCAAAAATCCGATGGATGAGTATTCTCTCCACATCATCGTTTCGGAAGACCTGTCAAACAGCGATGCTTCTTTTGGAAGGCTGACCGGTGACGGCTGTGTCCACATGTCAAGGTACCCCCCAAGGTACCCCCCACGGGGGTGATCGTGGCATAGCAGAGTTTGAGGGCACACCAACTCTATCTACACCTACGTTGCGTGGAAAATCCTTCGTTTACAGATGGCCTAGAACAAAGTGGTGATTCGAACCCCCTTGAACTTTTTTTTGGGAAGGAGACCAAAGCATCTTGGTGCCCTGGCCCGTTTGAAGGCCAACCGCTGAGCGAAATGCAGAATGTGCAGTCAGTGAAATGGAGCTCGATGCTCCGTCAGAGATTTTCCGGAATGGTGAGAAAGGTAGAAAATGAATGAAAATGATCTTTTTCAGTACCCCAGCCACCAATGAAACTACACATGAAGCTTCCCTATTGGTGCGAAACAGGAATCAGAATCATTCTCATTACTTGTTGATCATGGTTGCCTTGCTGAACGGAGAATCTCAAAGACTCACCCCTAACACACAAAAAGCTCTGAAAGCCGGTCACGAAGTTTCAAGTGATTCTCAAGAGGCCTTCCCTTGGTTTCGCAGAAGGTTTCTCAAGGGTGCGATAGGTCAGAATCTCAAGTTTATGTTAGATCTTCTTGAACAAATCTTGGAATTTTTCTCCCAAAAAATCCAAGCTACTGGATCTACTGGCTATTCACATCTCAAGGTTGCGGGCGACTTTGCAGGAATGGCTGCCTGGGGAGGATGGGCACCCTGACAGTGCTCTATCGATTGATCGGTGTGGTTGGACCTCTTGGCTTTGGGCCTTCATGATGCTGGCTGTGATGGAACCAAGATCCGCCCTGCGGAGAAAAGCTGGCCGATGAAGTTGGTATCCGGGCGGCTGGAAAGCCGGGGCTGGATCGATGGAATCAGCAGCAACAAATCGATGGTTCTACGAGAACATCCAAAATTTCCCAGCTGGCAATCCTCATTCAAAGATACACAAAATCACGATGAAATCTGGGATGATCCAACTGTATCCAATTGTTACGCTAAAGTCATTTTATGATTTCCCTCAAGATCATAATAAGTAAGACTTTGACGGTGACACCCGGACGCAGGTTCCATGGGTTGAGAGATTCGTGATCCGAGAACCGCCACTTGCATGAAGGAAACTAAGCACCATCCGAAAAAGAATGAGAAAACATACGACACTGATAAACATAGAAGATGCATGAACAGCTCTTGACCGATCAACCAGTCGTCGTTGACTTCATCTTCTAATTACTTCCCGATATTTGGACATTGATTCGGAGTTGGGTTTTCGGAATGGCTTCGCTAGGTCCAAGGTTAGCATTTTGTGTGTTTAGCAGAACCTCAGCGTCCCCCAAAAAATGTCATTCTGATGCTACTGGGGTCAAGTCTGGGTAGACCACGTTTGCACAGTTTGGTTGCCAATGAAATTTGATATTGTATGAAAAACGGAGACAATCAATCAGTTGCAGTCCTAAAGAAATATCAGCATAAATCAGCGTGCAAATGCCCCACATTTTTCCAACTGTTCCCAGCATGTCAAGGTCAAACAAATGCAAAATAGATCAAGAAGCGTTGTTTTGACATGGGGATGTCGAAGGCCTATCGAGGTGATTGGTTGGTTGGAGATGAACGATTTTTGGGTACTTCAGCTGACCCAACGTCTTTTTCGTCTCTATTAAGACAGCCCGTAAGGGGGGTGGTAAATTATTTTCAGGTGGCTGCACTGGGGTTGAAGTAACTTTGTTCATAGAACCACCCCCCCAAAAAAATAGTTCATATTTTCAATCTTCCCTAGGCTCCCGTGGTATGGCATATGCTGCAAATGTTTTATCCACTGTGCATGTACATGGCAATGTGTACATGGATGGATGCATACACAACTATGGCACATCTATTGACAGGCTGACTCGTCTTCGTGCCCGCAGCTTTTAGGGGAACATCTTTTTTTTGTAGATGACATAGATTGACCTTTACCGTAGAATGGCTTTGCAATGGCCGGTGAGTGCAGTTGCAGGCCTGGGCGCCTTGGATACCGCTTATCTGACCTATGCGAAGATTTCGCAGGTGCCCTTGGCATGTCCATCCAGCGGTTCATGTACGGAGGTCTTAAATTCCAGTTTTGCATCCATCGGGCCCGTACCTTTGTCGGCTCTGGGATTGCTGGCATACCTTTCGGTTGTGGCGCTGAATCTGGGAAGTCAAGGAAGCACCAAGGAATTTTTGAAAGATCTGCTGTGGTGGCTCTGCTTTACAATGGCTTTGTTTTCCCTAGGCCTCACAGCGATTTTGATTTTCATCCTCAAAGCGCCGTGTCTGTACTGTGCCGGGTCAGCCTTCATCACTGCCATGCTGCTCGCGCTCGTTGAAACCAAACGCGCACGGGACCAGGTCGTTCCATCCCAAGTTGCAGCTGAAGCTGCTGAAGCACCAGCTGACTCGGAAGTTGGGCACGTGGAACATGAGTCCGAAGCATCAGAACCGCGTCGGGCTGTGCTGGGACTCTCAGGTGTGTTGGCCCTGGGCTCCCTGAGGGCTGGCACCCTGCCATCCAGAGAGTTCGCGTCTGCGTGGGCATATTTCACCTTGGTGGAGCAGTACAAACCCAACCATCCACCGGTGCGAAGTTCCTCCTCCAAGGCTCCCGGCAAAATATTTGAGTGAAGAAATTGCTGGTTGATTATGGTTGATTATGGTTGAGTATGGTTCATTGTTAATTGTTATGTCTTATTACGTGGCTTTTGTGAATCCACAACATCCAAAACATATGGTGGCTGGTGGCTCGTATAGAAATCTACCAATCCACGACATGTAAATGCGAGATCTAGCCCTAGGACTTTGAGTTCCTGTGCGTTGCTGTGATTGTGTGTTTCGTAAGGGAAACGCTCAGGGAGCGGAGAAACCCTGGGGTTGGGCAACCTACCTGAGGATGTTCCAATGCTTCCAAAGTCCCACACCTTTGGGGGTTGAAACGACACCTTGAGTAGGACACTAATTGGGTGTTTCTCAAAATAGGGGTACCCCAAGAATGGTCAGATTATTACCAATAATTATGATTAATGATGGATCTCCATTTTGAGAAACCACCAATTACTAGTTGAAAAGAAGTGCATTGCATTTCAAGTTCATTCGGACTGGCATGACATTTCCATAGACCTTTGACCGTCGTGTGGCCCCTGGAAACCTCGGAAGTTCTTGGAAGAATAGAAAAGCCTTGGCGGCCATGTCTAGCTAGAGCTTGGTGAACATCACAGATGTAGTGATAGCTTTGGGTCGTTGATGAAGTGGTGGGCCCTAGGGATACTGTCGAGTGCCCATCTCCGGCCAGCAGAGGAAGAGATGGCTTTAGCGAGACATCTGAAGAAGATCGGAGCAGCTTGCTACACTGCGTGGTGGTGTCCCCACTGCCAGGAACAGCGAGAGTCCTTTGGTAAGGAAGCAGTGGAGGCCAGGCATAAGCAAACATGAGTGGTCGCAGTCGTAAGTTGACAGAGACTATGACTGTCCGACTCGTCATGGGTGTACGCAAATATTAATTGACTGATTAATAGATTTATTGATTGATGTATGAATATGTATATGTATTATGTATATGACTGAATCATACTATATCCTAGATCACCAGAAATGGTTTGGGTACCTCTGACATCGTATTCATAGCTCTTCCCACCGAAGCCACTACCGTTTCCCATGTTCGATTCCTGGCTTGGCACAGCTGGGCTACTCCACAGGTGGCGCCCTTCGTAGAGTGTTCCTCAAAGAATCGACGGCAGCTTCCGATTTGCCGAGACCAGGAGATTGAGAATTATCCCACCTGGATCATCAACGGGGAGAAGCCACTTGGCGCAATTTCTTTCTTTTTTTTTGGGAGATTATCATGTGGCTATGGGTCAAGCAGTTAGCTAACCAATCATAGGGGCTCTAACCAACAATTATTGGGAAAACTATGGTAAAGGCTTTTGATATATTATCATCATGGATCAGCAATGAGAAGCCACGACTGGAGCAGTGATTGACGAGTACAACGATTCTTGAGCATCAGTGGCCATCATTCACCATTAGCTAGCCATATAATTGACCACTGGACTACTTTTAGTCGATACCAGTTGGTTGTTGAACATTACTACTGTGAATCAGCGACCGCTATTGATCATCAAGAATCAAGAACCACTAGTACCCACTATTTACCAGCAAAACTACTTTGACCCTGCAGAGATTCTAACCTGAAGCGTTTTAATCAGAATTGTTACCCAGTTCCATATCTTGCAGATATCGTGCAATCATTGTCACTTGGGGATGGGTCAATACTACCACTCCAAAATGGATAGGCAAACAGCGCCAACAGAGGAGTCTCATCATTTTTTCTATGAGGTTGCGGGTTTGACAAGTATTGGGTTCCTGCCATGTTGTTTGGTACATGGGGCAAATGATGGAAAGGCAAAATCAATCATAAGGCCAAGGGTCAAGACCCATCAGCTTGGGAGGCAGACATTATTAAGCATCATTGCTGTTGTGTGTCGATCATTGATGACCATGTGCAACTATGACGATTGTTGGTTCTCAACCATCATTCAGGATCTATTGAACATCAACCAGCATGCTCCCAAATCTGAACAAGGGTTTCCCGCAAATGCTTGTAGACCAGGGTGAATCATGGTCCCATCAAAGGATGACTCCTGCTTGAGATGGTATAGTATAGTGCCCAAGAAAGGCAATTTAATTGTTCGATTCCAAGATGATCCTGATGAAGTGTTCCAGGTGATTCTGCTTCCAGCAAGGATTCCTAGCTTCATTCTGCGAGTGCTGGGACCCTGAAAGTTATGGTTCTTGAGACCTGGTGACCCATGGCAGCCGTTCCAAAGCTCTTCCCAGCATAGGTTGGCTGTGCCAGCCGCAGGTATTTGGGTGGCCGCGACTTGTCTGAGCTCGTGGAGCTGAGTGGCTTTACGGAATACCCGGCAGAGCTCTACAAGCCACGAGACACCTCGGTGATGGAGTACATCTGGGGACCCCCACCGGATGACGAGAATGTGTGAGGCAACCGTTGCTGCTCGGAAAATGTCTGCGGGGAACCGGGAATTCAGTATGCTTTTTGAACAAATGTAGGATACACAGGGAAAACCAGCGAATCATTGATCAAGAATCTAGCTGGGATTGGTATTTCCATGCAGCAATCCTCAACAAGATAGGTGGGAACACTTGGCCATTGCAAAGAGAGAGAGAGAGAGAGAGTAGCAGACGCAGTGCGCCCGAGTCGACATGTCAACACTTGCAAGCTTAAAACTTAGTTGGCTGTTTATCGAATAGGGGACCCCCAAATCATCTGTTATTCACTATTTTAGTAGCAAATCAATCGTCAATCGATATGCCATGTCAACATTTAGTGTTGAGCCACCAGAATTCTGTGTGCTGAAGCTGAGACAAAACTGAGATTCAGTCACCTGGCGCTGCCAGCTCCATGGCTAGTGTTCAACAGCCATGGCTTCTGAGAGTGTCACTGTGTGTGCTGATGCTTGAACACCGCATGACCGGGACTTATCAGATTTTTTTGCTGCGGCTCAGAGGATCAGCTTCTAGCGTCTCGCATGTTTTTTCATTTCAGCACAACATTGAAGCAAGAAAGTACATGCGAGATGTTTGAGACAAGGAACCTCTTTTGTTTGAATTCACAGGAAGCTTTCAGAGTTTTGACCAATGCAGCCGTTGCTTTCCGCTAGAAATGACGACGCACTGCCAAAAATGCCTTGCACTGATAACCACGGGACAGTTCGGTATGACAGCGGAACAGTGATCGAATGTGATCGAATGTGCAGAAGGTGATATCTGAACCCACAAACTTGTGCTCCTCATTCATGTACTGATCGTTGAGATCGATTTCCTTGACACAACTGCAGATCTGTGGTGAATGTGTAAGAAACTACTACGGTAAATCGGTGGCAGTAGCCATTCCTACGCAATTCTGATGCTTTCCCATGGCGTGCCCTCAGTGCCCTCCAGGCAGGAGCTGACCATTGGTGCCAGTTTGGCCTAGGCATTTGACTGCTGGTATGTTTACCATTCACCAATGAGTTTCTCATGTGCCCATGGATCTTGGAGTCGTTTTAGGATTTTGTGAAATCAATCATTGATTACACACGTTCTGAAGTGAGGCTAATGGGCTAGGAATCCATGATCTTTCATAGATTCAACTGGTGAACCATGGGTTGATTCACCATCATTGAAGCCCAGCAACGCCTCATTTAAGCCACCTCTGTGGTGGATCCAATCTTTGGGCCAGCGAAGCTGGCAGGGAGTACCATGACGGTCCAGGGGTCCACCACAGTCCCGGCACTGCGGGCACCGCCACCATGGTGTAGTGTAGTTGCCATGGTGATACAACCCGACTCTTGGGGCGATCTCAACCATTGTGTAAGCCTTGTTGGCATTGCAACGAAATTGTCGAAGCACCATTGCTGCAACAATCAATTGCCCTTGAATGTTGTTAAGTCATCATTATTTTCTTCGCCACTTGTGTTGTTCTTGTTTTTGCTCATTCTCTTGTGCTTGTTCTTCTTCCTGATTGGTGTGATTGCGAGTTTTGGTTAGTGGTGAACGGAGCGGCCCCCCAGTCAAAAACTTGTGTTGACTCTGGGGTATCTACCAATTATGGCACGTGTAGCTAGCTTATACTAGCTTACTAAATGGTCGTTTCCTAGAATGGGGTTCCCCCAAGTCATCCACTTTTGATTGTTTCAGTGATAAACCAGCGATTTCTGGAGGTTCCCTATAATGAGAAACACCCAAATGGCTTATTGAGCAACTTATCCTTGTGGTCATAGACACCTGGTATGAACAACGATGAATCACCATGCGCCAAGTCGTGAGTGCTCATCATTAAGATTAAGGAGCCATCAATCGTTGGTAGTCGGTGGACTAATCATCCGCTGGTACTTCCGTCACCAATCCTAGTATTTAAACATGGCTGGTCAATATGGGCCAACTCATGAGGAGACCCAACAAGTTCATAGGGAAAACCATGGTTAATGATGGAAGAACCAAGGGTACAGGGTTTGGATCCATAGCGACATCACTATTCGAGGGATCAATCATGTCTCATCAACCCTTCAGGCTCAACTCCTAGCGTTAACCCACCATGAATTCTTCCTTACTGGAACACTCTGTTCGGATTATGGACCATCCCTGGTATTCAGAACCTCCCCATATCTTTTAGCCCAACTAGGCCGCGCCCCAGCTATCATTAATCCATTGACCTACCCACTCATCGATATGCATCCCCACTGCGAAGGGAACTGATTACGCTCACCATGACTATAGGGGTGTTTCTCAAAAAAGAGAGGTACCCCGAAATCATCCCATATCAACCATTGATAGTTATAAACAAACTATTTCCGGGGTACCCCCATGGCTTGAGAAGCTCCCATAGGGGTTCGTTCGCCATGGCGAGCGACCACGTTTACATCGGAGGGAACCCAAGCCCAGTGGCTGCGCAGGCCGAGTGCGCTACCGCAACAGCTGGCAGCGCGCCGTGTGGCTCCGGCAGGTGCGAATGATGAGTTGACCAGCAGTGATGATGGGTGGCTGATGGTGAGTGTCAATTAATTAGGTTTTTTAGTTTAAGTATCAATTAAGTATCAATAAACTGATAATGTTAAGTATTAGGTTTTCTCAATTAACAAGTATCAATTAAGTATATAAGTTTGTAATTGATACTGTATGGTTTTATTAATTACAAATAACAAGTATGGTTTATCAATTTACCAGTATGGTGTTTTATAATTATGGAATGTTTTATGATTGGTTTATGAGTTCATACTGGTTTGTTCTAATATAGTGGCTTACAACGGTAAATTGGTCTCGCTAAGTATTGGTAGCAGTGAATCATCAGCGCTAGGCATAGATGACCAACTTTAGCTACCAGTGCTTTGGTTAATGCTTCAACAAGAATGATGTAAGCACCAGGATTTAATTAGCAACTACAAGGATGTACCAACAAGAATCTTGATGAATGATGGCAGATCAAGTATTTTTTGGGCTTCAAGAATCACTTCCGCAACCGAAGGGTTGTAGGATCCTTTGGCGGTGCCAGATTTGATGTCAGCATTGATGACTGTGCATAGTGCAGCCATGGGGCCATGTGGAAACCAAGAAATGACTTGAATGTATGTCGGATAGATTACACATGTATGTGATGGCCATGGCATTGATATGGAAATCTAGACTGTTGTCATATCAACATATTGATGAGTTGTACATTTCGGGAGTTGCCTCATTGATATGGTTTCTTGCGTGTTGTTCCATACTGACGCTTGGATATGAGGATGGCCCGGTATCAACCAACCAAAGAATGTGCAGGTGAACTTCTTTGGGACAAACTGACTGACAGCCATGCCATAGCAAGCCCTGAAGATAGCTTGTGATGACATGGAAGTAGTACCAAAACCCTTAGTCTCCCTGGTTCCCCTACCATTACCCATTGTTTTCGCTATGACAGTTGGTTAGAACCCCCTATTTTTGGTTGGCTAACTGCTTGACCCATGGCCACATGGAAGTAGTATTTGAATGTGCATCCCCACGGCTAGTAAGTGGTCACAATTCCCATGGGTTCTAGGGGTTAGTTCAGCTACCTTATAGGGCGTAACCGACCATGGTCATAACCCCAGCTGCACATCCAAAGACCATCGAATTTTTGAGCCTGCGTGGATCACCTGATGGGAGGTGAAACGAACTGCACGAACTGACGAGTGGCGAGCTGGGTCAACGAACCAACCATTGGGTATGATCCACACCAATAATAGGGGAAACCACTGTTCTTCTTTGGGGGAACCAGAGGGACTAAGGTTTTGATCTGCATTATTTACCATGGATATGGTCAGGATGGCTATAGTTGTTCACCAGTTTTTTGTGTGATGTTCATCAGATGAATGGTTGATTATCGGGGAGAAGTGACTGATTGATGGCCACTCTTGAGTGATTGAAAGCGAAATCGTTATCACCCCAGGTTTGAACATAGCGAGTCAGCATCAATTTCGGAGGGTTCATTAACCATTATTGTTGGTTGTGATCATAGTTATCCTCTACTGTCAGCCATTAACTACCCATTCAGCAAGCAAAAAATTGAGCGATAAACGTTACTCATTGGCACCAGTGAATTGTTTGTTGGTTGCTATCACACTAATCATGGTTAGCAAACATTCTATTGTTAGTACCAGCCATGACAGTTGGTATAATATCCCTTATCATTGCTTATGATCCCCTTGTTTACCATCGTTAACCAGCAATAGATTAAGTTACCATTGTTGGCACACGATGCCATTCATTAATCCATGAAATCACCCGTTTTGCTGGCGCTAACGAAAAGAAACTGCGCGGGACTGCCGTAAAAACGCCAGGTGGCTTGCCATTGAAGTTCCTTGTCGCGGCCGAAAACGCACCGTTCCGTGAGTGCAGAGGCGGGTCGTCATCACGGCGATGCTACGAATAGTTTCCCCATGACTTCCATGACTCGGTTGGCGTCATTTGGCTGCTTGGGAGGGAGGTTGCTCATCAATATGGAAAAGCGAGGTGGAGCTTGGAGTGGTGGAACAACTGGTAGTTACGAACGGTTAGTTTGGGGTACTCCATAGATATGTCCACTTCAATGGTTGTAATGGTTAAAATCACCTTAGTGGTTGATAGGAATGTCCTCATTCAGCTGGGGCGTGGTTTTGGCACATGTTCATTGAAAAAGCTGGCAATTTAAATTTGAGGCTACGAGTATTTCTGAACCCATTGTACAAGGCAATGCTTGCTGGTTGATGGTTTCAGATGTTTTTGTTTTCACATTTCCTGATGGAACTAGTGAAAGGCTGCGGATGGCCCCACCGTGAAAGATCACTGCAATGGATTCCACATCAAGCTGTTCGTTCCCAGCCTGTTGCCGCCCCATCGCCGATTGTTAATGGTTGGTAATTAATAACTCATGTTTTGGCCCGGAATGGTTGGTGATGATTGATGACATATTCACAATGGTTGATACTGTAGTGATTGATGATATGAGCCAGAGACAAATATAGTCAATTGCGTTTGGCTTCAGCGTTACATGGAGATGTGTTTTGTCGATTTTACTTGAAAAACGATAGGGGACGGCCTAGAAACGGTACCCCAAAGGAGTACTCCAAAACTAAAAAAAACGATAGGGGACGTTCTAAGAAATAAAATGATTTGGAATGAGCATACTATTAAGAAAGTATATGAATAACGATATGCAATACAAATTCTGAAGTATAGTTTTGATATGCAATACAAATTCTGAAGTATAGTTTTGGCGCCGCCGCACATCAGTGTCTCTTGCACCTGCATGATGGTGATGATGATGGTGATGATATTCCAGCTAAGTAGCACGCACACACAGCCAGAATAATTTCAACAAGGACAAGAAGAACCCGCGAAAAACTGGTTAAAAAAAGTATTGACAGCCCGTAAATACAGGTTGAAATGAACTAATCCATTAGTATCGTTTCTAAAATAGGGCCTTCATGGTTTTGCAACCATGGTCTAGCAGCTAAAACTTTATAGTGTCTACTGTTGTCTAACCAATCTAACCATTCATAAATTTGCTGTCATCAGAACAGTCATTGCTTTGTTTATCGTAAGACCTGATGACCATCATCCATAGTCTCTAACTTCAGAATAAGTGATGCTATGTACAAGTAGTACCCGCACGAGGCGGGGGCGGAAGTTTCCATGCTTATTAAAGCTTGTAGGGAAGACATTTGCGCCGGCGTAAAGGGTGCAGCGCGGTGACATCACGACCGCAAAGTGACTGCCGCAACCAAACCACCAACGCAAAAGCGCCACAAGAAAGTGACCAGCGCACCAAATAAAAACATTAAAAAACGTACCACACAAAAACGTACTACACAAAAAACGTACCACACAAAAACATTCTGGTGAAGAACTTTGGATTCCCGACGCCGTGAACAAAGTTTACCATCAATGTGCATTCATTTCTATGTGATTGCTATAGGTGCTGGTGGCTTTGAAATTTCACTGCAGTATCATCGTTGCTACTTGTCATTCTGCGGCATACCTTCCCATATCATTTCAGATCACATCATATCATACCACTGGAAGATCAAGAAATGGGAGCCGCGCCAGCAGGTCTCTCTTCAGTTGATTTTGGCATGAGAGATGAGGGGCATGCTTCTGACGCATGCCTCAACATCTCTGGAGCAGTTTTCTTTGTCCGAGAAGTGAGTAGGGTCAACTCCGGCTTGTGCGATACACGGTTGGGGCTAAAGATAGCACAAGCATCACAACCCCAAAAATGCATTTCCAACAATGATTGACAAGTGATGCGGTGGCCGGGGTGTGTCGAGAGGGCTGTTTTGAAATAAGCTACTGATTAGAACAGGTTGGGTTTTCCAGCGTCGTCGTCGGCCTCAGCCTGGAAAATTCCCGCTGCTGGCGCCCTTCACGTGGAAGATCGCAGGCTTTGGCCTGGCTGTGAGGCCTGCTTTGCCCACGCTTGCCTGTAAGAATCCTTTGAAAATCTTTCGGAAACATGTTGGATAATGCCATCAGCGGCTTGTTCTTGGTGCAGGCTCCTGGCCCCTTGCGATAGCGCCTTGCGCGAGCCAGTTGGCACCCCTCGATACATGGCTCCGGAGCCCGTGAGGCCAAAAAGGGTACAGCAGCCTGGCCACGGCCGCGTGGTCGTTGGGGTGCTTTCTGTGCCTTCGGTGTTAAAGCCAAGGAAATTAACGCAAAGGAAGTGACAGCAAAGGAAGTCTTAGAAGGTGTTTGCAGCCACAGACAGAGAGGGTTGCAAACATATATTTTCTCATTATTTTGTCATTTTTCTGTTTCTGATATGGGTTGTCATTTGTTTGCCATTTTTTGTCATTTGTTTGTCATTTTTGTTTCTCATTCTTGAAGTTTTTCTAAAACGTTTTCGAAGAACATATTGAAAGAACAATGAAAATGCCAAAAAGATGATAGTGTTTCGAGAAAAGTGTTTGTTTCAACCCATTCCTGGACCTGGAATAGTGGATTCCCATTTTTTCGAAAAACATATTGAAAGAACAATGAAAATTACCAAAAAACATGATAATGTTTCAAGAAAAGTGTTTGTTTCAACCCAGTCCTGGATCTGGAATAGCGGATTCTCATCGTTTTCGAGCAAATTGAAAAACCGAGGAAGATGATGAAACATGATAAAAAGTGACAAACAAATGACAAACATGACAAAAATGAGAGTCAACAATGTCAAGTCCAGAAAAGAGTAAACTTGCAATTTTCTCGAAACATTGTCATTTCTTGGCCTTTTTGAATTTTTCAACGTTTTGGAAAAACATTTTAAGGAACAATGAAAATGACAAAAATCTTAAAGTATGAATGGATTACGTTTGCAACCTTGTTCAAAGGACATATAGAAGTGTATATTATATTTGATTACGATTTTGCGGATAACCGTGAGACAACCGTGAGACGAGTTTGACAAGGCAGAAGCGCTCCCAGGCCAGCCTGTAAACATGCTACGTGTTACTACTTTCTTAATCGTAGGCAATTTATTTTGATGAGTTTAGCATTTCCTAACAGCAAAAGGTAAGACATTTGGTCATGACGTCCCTGAAAAAATGATTCCTCATTTCAACTTGCGGGGCATGATGGGTTGCCATTTGCTTGTTCGTGATTATGCATGTATGCATGGAATATTTCTGGGCACAATCAGACCATTTTGTGTTTAGACTCAGTGGTGCTAAACATGAACGTCGTGACTTAACTTCATGAGATCTATTGATGGAAACGTCGCAGTTTTACCATGTCTTTAGACTCTTAGGGTACCTAAAGTTCCATTCATCTGAATGGTCTCGGTTGCCTGGCGGCGTCGGCGTTGTTGTTAAATCACGCCCCAGCACTTTTGGTGCAGGCGGATTTTGTCGCTTGAGGATGGCGGCGAAAGAGCGGGCCATTCTGGCCACGCTTGCCTCATTTTTCGGTGTTGAGACCGTGGTGCCAAGCACAATGACCAAGGTGCCGAGAGATGCGGCGGCGCGCCGGTTTTGGTGGCGGTGTGGGTACGTTGGCAGCAATTGGGCCGTTCCAACTTCCCCTATGGTGTTCGCCAAAATACCGCTAAAGCCGAGAGCAGACACACGGTGGACGCTCGAAGACGGCAGAGCCATTGAAACTTGTCAAGGGCTTCATCGCCAAAGGTAGTGTGAGCTCCGTGATTCATCGCATTTTTCTTTTTGGGGGCTCAGCTGGGCTCTTGCAAGCTTACGGGGCTATTAACAAAGAATGGGTTCTTTCGTTAGGGGGGGCAAAAACTTCGACGCGAGCCCGAAGTCCTTAGTCAGAGGAGCTTTTTAGACATGGGCCAAATATTTGGTTCTGCGCCGTGGGTTTGGAGTAGCCGCATGAATGTTGGTAGTTGGAGTGGACTCGCCTGCCACAGTGGAGGCCCGAAGCCCCACGACACGGAAGGAGCAAAGAGGTGCAAGGCCGAGATTGACGCCCAGGTCAAACCCATAGAAGAGGAGGTCCGGAAGCAGCTTGGGCATGCTTTTGCAGCTTAGGTCTCTTTGATTGTCTGTGTGTGTGTGTGTGCGTGTTCGGGTATCAAGCGGATCCTCTGTTTAGCGGTGCATTTTCTTGCGTTCTCTTGTGCCTCACTTCCACTTGTTCCACGCCGTTCTTGTCCATCCACTTCGTGCAGATTGCCTTGCTGCCTGGTGGTTCCAACAAGCAAAAGCGCAAGAACTTAGCAGCAAAAAAGGGAAGACTGCTTGCGCGACAGTGTTTCTTGGACGCATGTAGTGAAAGCCTGGTAGCAGACCAGTTGCGCATGTTTCCATACTATCCATCTCAAGCCGAGGCTACCTGGATGCTTGCCATATCCTGAAACTCAAGGAGGAACCTCCAGTGGAAGAGGCAGAAGAGAACCTGCAGAACCTGCGTTTGAGGATCCAGGCTCGCAGGTTCGGGGGGGTTGCCAGATTATTAGGAACGAATGCAGAGATATGCATGGGGCGGTCAATGATGATCAATATCAACCACCAAGAATGGTTAGAGAAGGTTGGTGATGATATGACATGCTGCTTAATTAATACAGTACTTCATAGCTACCATCTGGTTTCACCACTCCCTGTACGCTTCAGCTCCCCCTTTAAAGGGATTTAGGGATACCCCTGGCTCCTTAGCTCCTTGAGAATCGCAGCTAGATAGCGATCAATGATCGACGGTTGACTATTGGAGGTATGGTAATAACAAACAATAAGGGTTGGAAAACAATGTTCGATGATGGCGCATCTGGAATAGTGGATTCTCATCTTTTTCGAACAGCATAATGGAAAACTTGAGGAAAATCATGAAAAATGATCAGGAAATGACAAAAAATGACCCAAAAAATCCAGGACAACAACAACATGGCAATACCAACATGGCAATACCAAATGGCAAGAAAATGACCAAACAATTACAGATAAAGGATTTATGGATTTCCAGGCTGTGGCTGCCTGGGGGCCTTCTAAAGGATGTCAAAACAAAGGATGCCCAAAGAAAGCCAGTGAAGGCAAAGGAAGTTAAAGCAAAGGATTCTAGAGCAAAGGGAGTCACAGCAAAGGAAATTAGAGCGCAGGAAGTTGACGCAAAGGAATCTCAAGCAAAGACGGTCAAAACAAAAGAAGGCAAAGCGAAGGAAGTGAAGTCAAAGGAAGTCAAAGGAAAGGACGTCCAAAGAGAGGAGGTGAAGGCAAAGGAAGCTAAGCAAAGGAAGTCAAAAAAAAAGGAAGTGAAGGCAAAGAGAGTTAAGACAAAGTAGATGAAGGTAAAGGACGTTGAAGCAGAACAAGTCAAAGCCAAGGGAGTTAACTTTACAGAAAGCGAAGGTAAAGAAAATCAAAACAAAGGAAATCCAAAAATAGGAGGTGAAGGCAAAGGAAGTTAACGCAAAGGAATTGAAGGCAAAGGAAGGTGACGCAAAGGAGCTGAAGGCGAAGGAAGTTAAAGCAAAGGAAGTTCACGCAAAGGAAGGCAAAACAATGGAAGTCCATAGAAAGGAAGTTAAGGCAAAGGAAATTTAAACAAAAGAGTGGTCTATCTCATTTTGCCCGCGCTATTACACATTCGGCTAAGGGGCTGGGGAAAACAGAGGGCCGTAGGTTTGCGCTTGCGTGTCGCGTTCGCCTCGGTATCGGCTTTGCCTAGGTAGAACAACGCAAGCCAAGTTAAAACGCAATAAGTTAAGGAAAAATAAATTCAAAACAAAGGGTTTGAAAGCAAAAAAGCACAAGAATTGAAACAAAAAAAGTTGAAACCCAAACTGAAGCGAAAGAAGTCGAAAGAAAGCAAGTTGAAAAAAACCGAAACAAAAGAAACTACAAGAAAGGAGGTGAAAGCAAAGGAGCTTAACGCAAAATAAGTTAAAACGCAAGAAGTTAAAACAGAAAAAAATGAAAGCCGAGGAAGTTAAAGCAAAGGAAGTTTAATGCGAAACCAAGGAAGTGCAAGCAAAAAGTGAAAACAAAAGAAATTAAAACAACAGAAGTCAAAAGCAGGAAAAATCGAAACAAAGGATTTGAAAGCGAAACGCGAAAAAGTGAAACAAAGGAAGTCGAAACATTAATTTAAGGGAAAGAAGTTGAAGCAAAACAAGTTGAAGCACATCAAAGCAAAAGACATTCAAACAAAGCAAGTGAAGGCAAAGGAACTTAAAACAAAATAAGTTAAAGCGCACGAAGTTGAAAACATGAAGGCAAAGGAAGTTGAAATTGAAGCCAAAGAAGTTGGACCAAAAAGTTGGAAACAAAGGAGATTAAAACAAAGGACATGAAAGCAAAGGAGGCTCAAACACTTTCCGCTTAATTTCAGTTTGAAAGGAAACAGTGCGCGAAGGCCTCGGTTTGAATATGTTGACTTCCGATTTTGGTCGAAACCTGCGCTTCCCCAGCGCCCCCTGTCACAGCAACGAGAATTTGTTCGACAAATTTTGGAAGTGTCGATTCAAAAACAGAGATGGGTGATGTGTTGCTTTCTTGAATTTCCAACGATGTATGCGATTGTCACTTCCAAGGGATATATGCGGACGCCCAATTGCGAGCGTGGCCTGTACGTGCAACGGCGGATGAAAAATCCCATCGTCTCAGGTACGCAATGCGCTTCGCATTCCCACCAAAAGTCTGTCGCTCAGAACGGCTTTGCAGGTTGACGCAATGCAAACCCCAGGCTCCGCAGGAACAACGTGGAGCTCTGGGGCTTGCTTGCGCTGTTGATTCTGTTTTTCTTTTCCTTTTTCCATGGCTGTGTGATGACGGTTGAACACCGTTTGGTGCTTATAACCCATATACAATTTATGTGCCACCATTGCAACCTTTCGGAGCTCAGGGCTGTCAGTTGCTAAACCACATGGTCTGTGGTACGGTCTCAAACCATGAAATCACAAATGTTCTATGCTCCATGCCGTTTGTTCCTCATCTTTCCACAGCGCCGTCATGCTCATCAAGCAACGCCATCTCAGCAGGCCCTGCCAGTGTCCTGTGCTCGGTCCCGCCTGACGCGTTCCAAGCACCACCACTTCATGGACATCAAGAGGTGTTTGATGGCGGACCCAGAAAGACGACCGCCAAAGTTCGGAGGAAGAACTCGTTCACGAGTTACGAACTCCGCGCGCCAACACTTCGTGGACATGGAGGGGCTGCGGGTGTTGGGAGCAAATCGGTTGCGAACCAGCACAGTTCCGAATTCCAAGCTTCCAGCTCAGGTGCTTGATGTCAGTTCCGGCGCAAAAGGCCGGCGGTGCAATATCTTTTGTGCTCCAGCGAAGTGACTTGGTTGCCGTAAGCCTGAGATTGTCAGAAAAATTCGACATGCAACAAATACCACGCCTGTCGCGCAAAACGAAAATCCAACACATGTGAGTATTTGGTGATGTGATGGATCGGTGATGTAACTGTTTGGTGATGTAGTGTTTGGTGATATTTCTATTTTTTCATTTTGCGTAACATGGAAGTTCAACACTTCGTGCTTCAACGATTTTGCATAGTAGCTAGATTGAAACATGAGAATTACGAGGGGTTTGAAACATTTAGCGACATTCTTAAACGTTAAACTTTTTATGCATTCTCCTAAAATATTCGTAAGAAATCGCGCCGAAAAATACAGCCAGGCGCTACGCTGGCCGCTGCAGGGCTCACTATCGGGGTCGCGACGACCGTTGCGGCTTGACGGCAACCGTCGCAACGCCGAAAGTGGAAAGCGGAGCAGCCATGGGGGGTTGTGGCGGGGGGCGGGGGTAGGTTTGTGGCGGTCATCGGTTAGTGTTGACGTCTTATCAGTAGCAATAGGTAAGTGCCAGTGACGACTAAATATGACTACCATCGTTGATCATGGCTACAGCTTCTCCCTCCTTCAACTTGCCAACATCCCGTGATTAATCAGTGCGGTGGTGTTATCAAGGTTATTTTGGCGTGACTAAGGAATCATCAGTTGTAAAGTGACACGATTCTGGTTGTCCAATACTAGTGTTCAATTATTCAAGAAAAATCCAACAAAAATCACTAGTAGTATGATAAACGAAATTATTTTGAGAATAATTGCGTTCTGGTTAACAAGTCTGGATCATTTCAATCAGACTTGTTATTGTTTGCATTGTCAAGCGATACCAGTCAGACCACACCGCCCGGATCATTTGGTAAAGGTTGGTTTTAAAAAATTAAATTTTGAATCAACCAAAGACGCATGGATGTTGGCTGGACTCGGAGTTGTTTCACCAACCACCCGAACAGAAACCTCTGGTGGCCTGGGGATACCCAGAGAAACCATCAGCAAAACTGTGAGAAACCATGGGAAATACACATTTAGTAATGCCCCACCAGTCAGTTAGTTCGCTTGGGTCCGAGCATAGTTTAATCTGAACCACCATGGATTCACGTTTAAGCAGATGCGTTCAAACCCAGGTGGTTGTGCCAGTGTGCCAGCTACTGTTGGACGACCAGCAGTTGCTAGGGTCACATCCGTGGTGAGTAGCGTGAGCCGCCGGGTTAGCCGCCCCGGCTGTGACAGTTCTACTAGTGCGACTTCTCAGTTCAAAATCTTCACAGTTCGACAAGTCTTTTTGCAACCCGATTATTTAGTGGTGCAAAATTTTAAGCAATTTTTTAGATAAGAATCTTTAATTCGATAAGAGCGTTTCGATAAGCAGTGCCCCACCAGTCAGTCAGTTCGTTTCACTTCAGTCTTCATTAAGAGACCGAGTCGTACACCCCAAGTTACAAGTTGGTTTTTGGCCCACCTAAGTACATTTATATCTTCCCCTAAATGGTAGTTACCCTAGTAAACTAACCTAAGTCAACTAACTGGGGGTTTACCATTCTGTACGTAACAACCTCAGATAAGCTCCCATGAATCCCCATCATTAGTCATTTGAATTCCCCACATCACAGCAATCATTTATACTAATAAACCATCTATAGCTTTAGGGTCCCATTTTAGGAAACCACCATGGGTTTATATCATTCACTATCAACACCTCTAAGCACTATACTATGAACCATTATAAATATTATATCACCAAGAACCACTACTAATGGCTAATTAACCATTACAACCATCATCATCATCATCATCATCATCATCATCATCATCATCATCATAACTACTAACCATTATAAAACTGGCTTATTCTATAATAACCACCATGACCATCACAACAAGCTCCTGAAAGACCTGCAGCAGCGAGGCCTCGAGGCGCCGGCAACGCCCACGTGGTCGCGTGACTGCATGAAGGCCCGCATCCACCACCGCCTGGAGGCAGCGCTTCACCATGGATGGAGGCGGTCAGCCATGACTTCGGCCATTCGTGATCTTACGCAC
>VSDK01013419.1:172113-193044 GCA_009767595.1 Symbiodinium kawagutii
CTGTGTTGTGACTATTGGTCACGTGCTCTGACTTAGG
This sequence comes from Symbiodinium kawagutii, assembly GCA_009767595.1. Taxonomy (NCBI): domain Eukaryota; class Dinophyceae; order Suessiales; family Symbiodiniaceae; genus Symbiodinium; species Symbiodinium kawagutii. The sequence continues at coordinate 172,151 of VSDK01013419.1, forward strand.
GCCACCGCCTGGTACTTCTGACGCACGCGGTCCATTGTGAATTGCTATTGAAACTAGGTTAAACACAAAAAGATGATATGTTAAAGAAACCTCCTGAAATCCTAGCGGTCACATGGGGGAACAAGTTGTTGCAAGGTCTCTGCCGTGACAGGGGTCGTGGCGAGCGGTTCCATGGGGAAGTAGGTTCCAAAACACATTTTGCAATGACTTTGGCCCCCGAGTGTATTCTTTTGAATTCCCCCTAAAATTTGGAATGGTTGGCTGATTGATATTGATCGAAGTGGCTTTTTTGATGGGATGTTTAGCCTTTGATTGATGCAAACCCCGCGCTGGAACATGAACCCTTCAAAAACGGCTGGTGAAACCGGCCGGCATGTCAAAAATAGTCGTTTCTCAAGAGAGGGTTACCCCCAAATCATCCATGAAGAGTAATTTATATTCATTTATAGTGATGTATCAACGATTTGTTGGCAAAGCTATTTTGAGAAACCACCTTTAAGTGGCGAACTTCCTGCTGATTCTCCAGGTTTCTTGCGAGCAGAGGGGTCCTCAGCTCACACCGCCGAGGTCCAAGTCCGAGCTGTTGGACGTGCCAGACTGAAAGGATACACCGAAGAGGCGGCGCCGGGGAGGGGACATGGCCATGGGGATGTGCCACGGAATGAGCCGGGTGGTCACCAGCCACCCATGGGTTTCGGTTTCGTAATGGGCCCAGTGAAGCGCTGCCTTGAACATGTTCGGCCTAACTAAGCTGAGCTGAACATCCAGCCGTAGAAAGAAGAGTCTGAGTACAGTACCCTGGTCGCGCCCCTGGGCCCCTCACACCCGCTGCTTTGACGGCCATCTGGTGATCAACAATGGTCACGATCCATAACTGCACGTGTTTGTCTTCGTTCATTTTTTGGGCAGTTGTTCTTTTTCACAGTTGTGACGAACTGTGAATCTTCCTGTTCCTTGTGAAATCAAGCTGATTGTCGGGGAAAATTTCTTAATGGTAAGACCTATATCAACCATTGCTGGTTATTAGTTGATGGTTCTTCTCACAGGTTATTATCACGGATTAGCTCAGGGCATACCCAGTGGGGGTACCCACTGGTCAGTTCTATGATAGCCATTGATTATGATCATTAGGTGAACCGTTGCTGGTAAAACCTATATCAACCATTGCTGGTTACTATTACCATTGACGGTTATCACGACCATGGATAACCATTACAAGGTGGGCCCCCTTATAAGTTGATCAATAAGCCATTTAACTACAGTTCTACCAAAACTGGTAGTTACCCTAGTTATGTTCGCCAACTTAGCTAACGTTTAGGGGGCCCGGTCCCTTGTAGGGATTGCCTATCACCCCGAAACCCAATCAGGATGGCGGGGGGACGTCACGCTGGCAGGTGTTCAAGTCGATGGAGTGGGGGTGGGTCCTTGCCGAGGAGTGGCGAGGGTTGCTGCGCTGTAGCCATGGTCCGAAAAGGGAGACCATGGCTGGAACAAAGTAACTCATATGGCAGTGGGTCAATACTAACCAATCAACTAATAGGGAATTTCCACCAACAATGATAGGGAAAACAATGGTTGATAGTGGGGGAACCAGGGGTACGGGGTTTTGACCCACAGCCAAGTAACTCATATGGTAAAATGGGATTATTGACATTGTTGATGATAGGGATGAATAGGGGAGAATCACCAACAAGATTTGTGAACAACAAGCAATGTGATTGTTTCTCAAGGCATAGGGAATCCCCAAAGCCATGACTGGTTTCTTACTATAGATGATTCATTTGGGATGATTTGGGGGATCCCGTATTTTGAGAAACCCCTTTATGGCTGTAAAGTGGCGGATCAAAGTCTTGGACTCTAGCTGAACATCCGAAGAAAGACAAAGATCATTTTTGGTGGGGAAGGCGTACTTTGCGACGCATAGTGGGCATAGAATCTACCATCATAGATGTTGTCATGGGCACAGATGTTCCCAAGTCAGGTTTGCAAGTAAGGTTCCAGCAACCTTGGAACCTTGGTTCCTAAAGTTCCCGAACAAGGTTCCAAGCAAGGTTCGCAAATGAAGTTCCGGGAATCTTGGAACCTTGGTTCCCAAAGTTCCCGAGCAACGTTCCAAGAAAGGTTCCCGAGTGTGGGCAGCTCATAAGCAAGGTTCCAACAGGAGGTGCCAAAGTGAGGTTCTGGGTACTTTGGGACCTTGATTTCCAAAATTTGCTTAACAAGGTTCCCAAGCAAGGTTCGCAAGTCACGAAAGCTGCGTTCAGCAGCTCGAGTTTGGGTAGCGTTAGCTAGTTCTTACCTTTTGGGGGTTCGGGGGGACGGTCAGCAGGCCAACAACGTGAATCTCACGCAAAACACCCCCCCCCCTTGATCACCCTGGGCTCGATTCCCCCCAGGGCGCTGTTGTTTGGGTCGTCAAAGGAGCTAAAAACTTGCAAAAACACGTGTTTTTTTGCAACTGTGGGGTCAAAAACCCTCAAAAAAACACATTTTCTCGCATAAATAGATTTTTTCCACTGCATGTCTTACCAAACAAATTCTTACCAACATATTCTCTTACCAAACCGATTCTTAGCAATTATTACCAAAACATATTTTCTTACCAAACCGATTCTTGCCAAACAGAATCCTACCAACACACATTTTCTTACCAAACAGATCTTTCCCAACACATTTTCTTACCAAACCCATTCTTGCCAAACAAGATGCGACCAACACATTTTCTTACTAAACAGAATCCCACCAATACATTTTGTGACCAATCAGATTCTTACCAACCCATCTTTTCCCAACTTCGTTACCCCTTCTTTGACAACCCGGCAGCTTTCGTTCACCCCCCTTGGATCTCAAGTGCCCTCAGCAAGGTTCCAAGCAAGGTTCCCAAGTGAGCGTTCATAAGCAAGGTTCCCAAGTGAGGTTTCCCAAGGTTCTGGGAACCTAGGATCCTTGGTTTCCAAAATTTGCTGAACAAGGTCCCCAAGCAAGCTTTTGTTAGTGACCTCTTTTGGCAAAGGTGTGTTTTGTTAAACAAGGCAACAAGCTGGACTCAATTTTTGCAGACGTGGCGTCTTTGGCGTGCTGATTTTCCGTGGGGTGTCCATTTTCAGTTGAGATCATGTTCTCGAACTGCAAATCTTTGCTTTCTCTTTCTCTTCCACGAACTGTGCATCCTCCCAAAGTCGACAAGTCTCTAACGCCCCAAGTCCAGCGCAGCAACCACATCGCTTGCAGTTCACACGACCGTTAACGCCCCAGCGCCGCCCCATGAATAGCGTAGAGTCCATTAACACGCCGGCCCCGCCTCATCTTGATAGCAACAATAATGTTTTTGTTTTTCTTTCATTCTCGTTTCCTGTCCGTGTTTCAGGAGGCCGCGGCTTAGTTCGTCCTATTTTTTTGGGCGTTACCTCAAAACGTCGGCCAGATATGTTGTTGATGTCCAGGACTTCAGGAGTTTCAGGTGTTTGTGCAAGAAGCAGTAGTTTTAGAGGGAAACAACACCAAAGCCTTAAACTACGTGAAATTATAAGGATTTGGAAGTTCCAGGAGATACTAAAGTGTCACGCAGTTGCCTCGTGCGACAGGTCCTTGAAAGAGACGAGTATGCTATTCAAGAGAGGCTTGCAAGAGTCGAACGGGTGGTGGCAACGTAGCTCCGTTCCGCGTGGAGCAGCAGATCTTGATCTATTTTTGCGCCGCCCGAGGCCGTCCAGGCAGGGTGGGTAATATATATAGCGGTGAAGTTAGACTTCTAAACTTCCTTCCAACCCCCTTTCTAAATTTCCTTCGACAAGTAGCGCTGATAGTAAATGTTTTTTTTGGTGGTATACCACCCACCCCCCTGGCGGGGCGCCCGATACCGCGCTTGCGCGACGGGACCGGGTATCTTTTCCCAGTTCTTTGTCTCATCGATGAAAGCCAGTTTGGTTCGCTCCAGCACTTGTAGCCCTTTTAGCGCTCTTAGGATTGTCCATTTACCGACGCCCAAGGCCAGGAAGGAAAAATTAAAACGACATGAGTCAAGGTACGGGCGCTTTGTCATCGAGGATGTCACCGAATCCACCGTGACCAAAGTCGACTTTGTCATCGAGGATGTCACCGAAGCCACCGTGACGAACGTCGAGGAGGAAGATAATTTGACCATGAGTGCCAGAATCCAGGCCCGCAGGTTGGGGGGGTTGCCAGATTATTTGGATTGAATTCAGAGAGAAATTAAAAAATGAACAACCTGGAGATTCGTTCCCCTTGAGCGGGACTCCGCCAACAAGAGCGAGGTGGCACCTTCGTGCACCTTGATAGCAACTAGCGGCTGTGCCTCGCCAGTCCCTTGCTAAAGAGTACGTGATACATCCCAGGGACCCTTCGAATTGTGGAAATCGACGCGTTCATTCCGTGACAAGACCTATTTGCTCTGGAAACCTTTCCTATATAGTCCCCGTCGCTCCAGCAAGCTGTGGAAAGAGGATTCAAACAGACTTGGCTCCCACAGCAGCGCATACCGTGGAAGATTTCCCAAAGCATGTGTAGTTTAGGACGCGGTCGGTAAAGTTTCAAGCCATTCGAGTGTGCAAGGGAAGCAAGCTGGCTGTAGCCAACCTAGGTGGAAAAAATTGTGGAACATGAACATGCTACGACTAGTAAAATTGCGGGGCGGACACTTTTTTGAGTTCAGCTGTCAAGGAACGCAGGTATCAAAACCATGTTCCAGCTACAAAGATTCTATTGGAATAGAGAATCTGAAACACTGCGTTGATGCTGCAAATCGTGAACCTCATCACCTGTAAGATCTCCGAATTGCAATCCTCAGCGCGCAAGTTCTTAAGGTAACAGTGAAGCAGACAGGCAGACAGACAGATAGACAGACAGACAGACATACAGACAGACAGATAGATAGATAAATGGACGGATCGATGGATAGACAGATAGATAAAGTTACAGATAGATGGAAAAATGGATGCATGGATAGATAGAAAGCCAGACAGGCAGATAGACGGTCAGATAGGCAAATGGGATTTTGACGGGCAGATGAATAGACAGATAGGCAGGTAGAAAGACAGATAAACAGGCAGGCGGACAGGTGCGCAAACAAAGAGCATGACCAAGAAGTTCCCCACGCATCATTGTGCCTCCTTTTGCAAAAGTCTACGTACGTGACATGTGCTTCTTTATTTCGATGTTTTGGGCCCATGATAGTCATGAAAGCAGTTGCTTGTCTCTTCTTCGCTGACCGTATTCAGATTTCCCAGCAGCAAAATGCTTTGCGTATCAATCTCTAGAAGCAGGGGGTGGTGACCTGGTGTCACCATCTTCTCAGGGCATTCCGCGCAAACACAGTTCGGGAACTTTGGAACCTTGGTCAAGCAGGTCCCTAAGCAAGGTTCCTAAGCGGAGTTCCCGGGCCATGTTCCCAAGTGAGGTTTCGAAGTGAGGATCGTGCAGCGTTCAAATTCTTCACCGTCGCGGGCAAAATCTTTTGCCAAGATTTTTGGCCCCAAAGGATTCAAAGAATTACATATATAATTCAAGCTAAGTGCCACGATTTTGATCAAACGTCATTACACAGTAGCCCCGAAACAGCTTGTATCAAACATGTCTTCTGCGTATTTTTTGCGCCGCCCGGCCCCCCTCATGACAAAGCTTGCAAAACCATGGCGGCTGGTGACTTTGGTCACATATCCGAACGCTCATGCTGCTACAAGTCATTTAGCAGTCGGAAACCCGGCAAACTTTCAAGGGACATCCATGAAATACATCGGCTAGCTTACGTCAGGTCTCGCAGAATGACTTGAAATCATTGCTTTTCAATTATTTTTCTTTCTTATACAACAGTAACCCTATTACAATCGCAATCTTTGCAAGCTGGCGCCTTGTTAATTTCGTTCCGCAACCAAACAGCAGCAGCAGCAGCAGACGTACTCCCACCATCTACAATATTTTTCCCGAGCGTCTCTGGTCTTCAGGCAAAAAAAATTGCCCCCAAGCAGGATTCCAAAGCAAATTCCCAAGGAAAGGTTCCCAAGGAAAGGTTCCCAACCGAGGTTCCTAAGTGAACCAAGGACTTGCAATTTATTTGGAACCTTCTCCTTCCCAAGCATGGTTCCGAAGGAAGGTTCCCAAGCAACATCCCCAAGCAAGGTTCCCAAGCAAGGTGCCCAAAGCAAGGTGCCCAAGGATATATTCCCAAGTAACGTCCCTAAGAAAAGCTCCCAAGCAAGGTTGCCAAATAAGGTTTCAAGTCAGGTCCCAATAAGGTTCCCAAGGCAAATTCCCAGGCGAGGTTTTCACGCAAAGTTTCCAAATGAAGTTCCCAAGAAGGGTTTTCGAATAAGATTGCGAAATCCATTTCCTGGCATTTCATGTCGATTCCGCGAAATATTTCCTCACTCACGGAATACGATTTTTTTTTGTGCGGAAGTATGATTTCCAGCCCCCAGAATATGATTTGTACATCGGGAAGAATGATTTGTATATCATGGAGTGTGACTTTGCATGTCGCAAAAAATGATTCTTATTTCCCCGAATAGGATTGCTACCGTTCGGGATCTGATGTCAATGGCGCAATATGATTTGAATGTTGCAGAAAGATGATTTGTAATTCTCTCACCCTAAATTCTGGCGTGCGATGTTTCTTTCAGCCAAACCAAACTTAATCATCGCCGCTCTTGTCTTAGCTTTAGCTGCTTAGATCTGCTCAGTTGGTTCCTGGTGAGGCCATCTGGAAGCAGATATTGAAGACCGTGGAGGTCCTTCACAGTGCTCGGGTGGTCCCACGCAGATGTGAAGGCGCATCAAGCGCTAGCGCTAGTAGTGCTGCGTGTACGGTCAAACCCGGAAGGTGCAAGAGCCCATCGCTGTTGGAGATGTGGTCACACTGTGCCGCTTTAGCCGCTGAAACTTCGGAGGTGCTTCGCGCCACTCGCATGGGCCACGCAGATTTCAAGTTTGGCTGGAGTGTCAAGAGGGCTGATTTGAAGTAAGCTACGGAGATGAAGCCCCCATAGCCCTTGGGAAGTGTGACGCTAGCGCAGGCCGTGTAGGGTGCCAGGTTGCTGTCAAGGTAGAGCAGGAGAAGAGTGGCAAAATCTTTCTCTGATTCTCGTTCGGGTTTTCCAGTATCATCGTCGGCCTCAGCTTGGCAACTTCCTGCTCGCGGAGTTAAAGCTCTTGAAGTTGAAGCTTACGGACTTTGGCCTGGCCGCGAGGCCTGGGTTTGCCCGGGGGAATCCTTTGAAAATCTTTTGGAAACATGTTGGATAATGCCATCAGCGGCTTGTTCTTGGTGCAGGCTCCCGGCCTCTTGCGATAGCGTGTTGCGCGGGTTGGCAGTTGGCGCGCCTGCATGCATGGCTCCGGAGGCGCGGTCATGCATTCATGGTTGCGTTGTGAAATGGTTCTCTGGTCGCCCGCAAGGCCAAAAAGGGCTACAGCAGCCTGGCCACCGACATGTGGTGGTTGGGATGCGTTCTGTGCCTTGCGACAAACCAGAATGGTTCTGAGCTCAATTGTTTCAGCGTGTACGCGTCTTGCCTTGCGTGGCCCAACCTTGGAGACTCACAGCGTAGTTGATCCACTCTTTTCTCAAGCCCCAGCGGACCAGGAAATGTCTGTTGCCAACTTTGCGAGAAAGCATTCTCAGGACACATGGGGTCAGACTGTACACACACACACGGGCATGCATACATGATATTAGATACATAGATACATAGATTCAGAGACACATACATACATAGATACACAGAAGCGTACATAGATACATAGATCCGTACATGCATAGACACACGTGCAGACATACATAGATGCATAGATACGTACCTACATATGTAGATGCATATGTACATATGTAGATGCATATCCTGGGAATGACGCTTTTGCCAAAGGGATATCCTGGGAGACCCCTGCAGCAGGAGATGCTGGAGATACTTGAGGAACTTCAAGGGGCGGTCCGTAAGAATCTTTTGAATCTCCGGTGCAGGCTTCCAGGCTTGCGCGGCGCCCGCGGCTACATGGCCCCGGAGGCGCCGTCTTGAACTGGTTGCGCCGTCGTTCAGGGTTGCGGGATTGGGGGTCGCGCCGTCATCATCGCCATCGTCCCAAGCAATGAAAAGTATTGATCCGCTAGTCCGACCTGGGGAAGTTGGTTTGTCCGGCTTGTCTTGGTTAGCGTTTCATGGATTTGTGTAGGTCCGACCTGGGGTCGTTGGCTTGTCCGGCTTGTCACGGTCAGCGTTTCGTGGATTTGTGAAGACTATCATGTGGTAGATGGGTTTCAGCCAGCGTATAGTAACTGATAAATCTGCTTTTATGGCCTGAAAAAATGTCTCGTGCGAGTGGTTTGTCATTGTCAGTTTCATGGCTATGGTCGGACGAAGTTTATCGGACCTGGTCGGACGATGGTCGGACGATGGTCGGACGATGCTTTGTGAAATTAGCAAATCCCTTGAACTTGTCGAGATATTATATTGGCAAAAGAATAATCGGTGTAATTGCGCCCCCGAATTTCAGAGTCAAAAAAATTCAGAGCCATTTTCCATAGCCTGTTTGATTATTGGTTAGAACAGGAAGAATGGCGTTGGGAAACTCGTCGCCGGCCTCAGCCTGGGAACTTCCTTCTCATAGCGAACACGTGGAAGATCAGCGACTTCGGCCTCGCTACGAGGCCTGCTTTGCCCATGCTTGCCCGTAAGAATCTTTTGAAAATCTTCGGTGCAGGCTTCCAACTTCATGCGACACCGTGTCGCGGAAGGCAGCCGGAACCAGGGGGTACATTGCCCCGGAGGCGCCGTCGTGAACTGGTTGGGTTGTGACATGATTCTCTCATCGCCCGTGAGGCCGAACACGGCAATTTCTCCCTGGCGATGGATGTTCGGGCATTGGGGTGCGTGCTGTGCCCTGGATGTGAAAGGCAGGGGAATTAGCGCGAAGGAAGTGAATGCAAAGGAAGCCCAAAGAAAGCAAGTGAAGGCAAATGAAGTTAAAGCAAAGGATTCTAGCGCAAAAGGAGCCAAAGCAAGGGAAATTAAAGCAACGGAAGTTAACGCAAAGGAATTTCAAGCAAAGGCGGTCAAAACAAAAAAGGCAAAGCGAAGGCAGTGTAGCCAAAGGAAGTCAGAGCAAAGGAAACCAAAACAAAGGACATCCAAAGAGAGGAGGTGAAGGCAAAGGAAGCTAAAGCAAAGGAAGTCAAAACACAAGAAGGCAAAACAAAGGAAGTGAAGGCAACCGAGGTTAAACAAAGCAGATGAAGGCAAAGGAAGTAAAAACAGATTCCCTCTCGTCACTAGTGAAGCAATAGAGGGATGCAGCAGCTTCGCGACGGACTTTTGGTCGTTGGGATGCGGCGCATGATCCCCATTTCACGGAGCGTGATTTGGATTTGCCGCAAAATGTTTCCTCTTGGAATAGGATTGCTATTGTCCTAAAATATGATTTCTACGCTCGGAAATATGACTTGTATTTCCCGGAATAGGATTATTATTGCCCGGAAAAAGAATTTCATCCTCCTGCTGAGTAAGATTGTTCTTGTCCGGAAAAAATTAGCAATGTTTTTTGCGAAAAAACTTGCATTTCGCGGAATAGGGTCGCTACTGTCCGGAAAACTATTTCTTTTCCCTGCGGAAGGGTTGTCCTGTCGCCCGTATAATGGACATCCAACGCTGCGCAGTAGAAATCATATTCACTGACATGGAAATCATTTGTTGGCAAAATAAACATCGCAATCTGCGGAATAGAAACCATTTTCCAGACAATAGCAATCCCTGGTCTCGCGAATTAAAAACTCATATGTCGTCTGAATATGATTTCTAGTTCTCGGACGATGATTTGCAGTTCACGACAATGATTTGGGTTTCGCCGCATGAAGCGTGTTTTTTTTTCCTCCGGACTATGTTTTAAAATTCGAAAGATAGGTTTTTTGTTGAAATTTTCGCGTAATAAGAATTGTATTTCACAAAAAATAAAGGAGCTCTATGTCGCGAAATATGATTTGAATTTTGCGGCGCGCGTTTTTTTTCGTGGATTATGATGTCTATTCCCCGGCAAATGAATTGCATTCTGTGCAATATGGTTCTTGTTTAGCGGAAAATAAGTTCACAAAATACTATATCGATTTGGCGAAGCTTGTTTTGGTTTCCCGGAACATGTTTTTCTTGGCAGCCTGTGACATTTCGCGAAATATGAAATATATTTGCATCTTATGGTTTTTCTCTCGGGAACTATGATTTATTTTTCGGGAAATGTAAATTCCATCTCCCGGAAAATGGTTGTTATTTCGGGAAATCAGATTTCTTTTTATCTCGCCCTGGTCTAGGTATCTTTCCTCTTTTCGCTTGTCTCCATTTGTCTCCAATCGTTTGTTTCCAGTCTTGCGTTTGTTTCTTCATTCCTCTGAAAAAACCCAAAGAATGGGAAACAATTGAAAGGACAACCAGACCAGCGAGCGGGACATCACCGCTGGCGCAGCAATGGGGAGACAATTTTTTCGATCAAAAATGGGAACCAAAAAATGCCCAGACCAGGGTCCCGGAAGGAGACAAATGATGGGAGACAATAAATTGGGCACAAATATGCGCGCATAATAGGGAAAACACAACGGGACAAATAAAAAGACGCCACCCTAGATAGCCGGACACCGCCCCCGACACAGCAATGGGGAGGCGAGTGATGGGAGACAAATGCTGGGCGACAAATGAAAGGACACCTAGATCGGGAAGCCGGACGCCGTCCCTGACACAAGGCCGACGATAGAATTGAGTGCCCCAACAGTAAAAATGTTTGGGGAGTCAAACCGAAGATAACTCCAAGATAGGTCGCCGATTTTGTTGCTGCTGTTGGGTTGCGAGGCTGGGTTTTTTTCCCTGAAACTTTGGTCTGGTCTCCGATCCCGGCATCGATCTGCGGGTGCAGCGTTCGTCAGCGCTTGCCGCGTTCGTTTGATGTTGCTCTGCGCTTGCGGGATTACCGCCCGATAGGGTTGCTTACCATGGCTATATTCCAGTTGTAGCCCTGACCAGGCGTCCAAATAGTAAATGTTAACATCAACTCACAATGATATTAGTGGAACATTTGCTGTCAAAGCCAGTCTCAGCCGGCTACGGAAGAATGGATCAAGGACAAATGCGTTATTCGTTGCGTGAATCGTGTCATGGTGTCAGGATTTTGTTGTTTGGTATCGGGATTAATCTTTTGCAAATGCTGGATCCGGGGTTTGGAAATTGATGGCCTGGTGGTTTGCAAGATCGTTAGCCGACGGTTGATCAAGTCTGGGTGCTGATAATCTGGTTATTGGTTGATGAGCACTGGTGGTTGATCAGCCACGCTTGTGATTGTAATAGTTATGGCGCATCATGCTTGTTGATGGTTAGTTGAATCTGTTGATGTATGAACTGTGATGCTTGAATGGTGCTTGATGTCGCGTTTGATGATGGTTCAGAGATCCATCATGCGCAGCAGATGACACAATTGGACAATACAATGATTGCTGATGGTCAATGATAATAGTAATCGTCGACTGCGGCTTTCATAGCATATAGAACAAAATTTACCATATATTTTTTGTCGACCAACCTATGTTGATGGCTGGCCTTAGGATAATTCAACTCCATCACTCTGAAAATACTGCAATGGGATCATCCCATTATCAACCCGGTGTTGTTACCAACAGTTGTTTGTCATCGCCAATCCCAATGACATTTTACCATGGTTGTGAACCATTTATATATGATTTTTCACGGTGTTGATCGAACAACAGATATTCGTCAAACGATGAACCAACGCTTCAACCGTCAAACTCGTAATTTTGTCCATTGAAACTCATCCCCAAAATCCACCACACCAAAAAGACAACAAAATTCCATCCCCAAAATTCATCCAACTCATCCAACTCATCCAACCAGCTCATCCAACTCAACAGATTCCTTGTTGGCATCGCTCCTTGGAGAGCGTGGGTACCGTCCTTGACGGTACCTGACGGCCCCGCGCCAGGAGCTGCCGGAGCTCGGCCCCGAGGACACAACGGCGGACGCGACGGCCACGGAGCTGTCGGAGCTCATGGTGCGGAGACCCGGCAGGGCACCGGGGGCGCGGCGGCACCGGTCGCCAGGGTGGTGAGTGGTGCTGGGGATCTGCCGGGGTGGTGCTGGGAGTTGCATGGTTAGTGGATGTCAGTGAGGACTTTGATGCTCAGATCTGTTTTTCACCACTTTCTTAAGATGTGATCAAACGTTGATGGTTTGACAATAGCGAAGTATATCCAAGGATTGAGCATGGACAATGACTATGAAGAAATGATTTGCCACTAGTGCTATGGCAGTTCGTAACTCAATGAATTTGGCAGAACTGCAAGCATGATTTTGCTCGATTGCGTGGCTTCTGGCAATGGTTGCTTGGGAGATGTGTAGCTGCTAGGTTGGGGGCTTGCAAGCTGGTGAAACTGCCATTCTGATTGGTCATGGCTGACCATGGACCATCAATGGCCTTGCTACCACGAAGGGTCCTTGGCCGGGCGATGCTGTAGGCATCCCAGCGCTAAGGCAGATCTGGATATCGCCGTGACCCCGGAGGACCGGCGCAGGGAAGACCAAGCAGCTGATTCCCTGCAACAAAGTCCCGAGGTGGAAAGGGTCACTCGAGGTATGGTAGATATTAGTGCAGTGTGGTGCAGGTCGGTTAGTGAACTTGAAGGGTTTATTAAGCAGAAGCATGGCCTTAAACGTAGCACTTTGTACTTCGTTTACAAGTTGTGAGATGCAACAGTTATATTGGAAAAAGGAAGTAAGTACAGATGGTCGCTACAACTATGGGAACTTCAGTTGCGGGAACTACAGTTATGGGAAGTACAGTTACGGTAACTGCAGGGAAATTGCGTACAATTAAAAAACCAAAGAGTTGGGAAAGCGGAGGTGCCACCCCGTTGTTGCATCGGCAGCCAGGATGCCCAAACGACGACTGAAGAGGCAGAGGCAGCACTCAGCAAAAACAGGATGTGGTTGATCAAGCATTTGTTGGGGGTTGCCCTACAAACTATGATCAATGATAGCCAAACCGTCTGGTTGGTTAGTGGCAGCCATGGTTCATGATGTTGATGGCGTTGCCGCTTCTGCAGTGAGCTGGTCTGACTGGGTGACTGTAAGCTCTCGTAGCTGGTTGTTGGGATTATTCAGCATTTTGTATGGCCCGTAACACCATGGCCAATATCATTGAAGAACCTCACAATGAATCACATTGCTGTTAGCAATACACATTGCTTACATTTCCTCACCAGAATTCATCACAACCCCTTGGGCCATATCAGGGTTATGCGACAAGAGCACGCCTAACGACGGATCGAACCGCCGGCAAAGCAGGATCCTTAAAATGTTGCCATGCAGGGCACCTCCCGGTTTTCCTGCGATGGGTGGTGATAGAATGCCAATGAGATAACCTTTTGGTAACACTAAAATTCAGTGACACCATTTGGCAACATGCCAAGTTGAATGACATTTAAGTTGAAATCTTACCATATCATTCGGTAACACAAAATTTGGTAACATTTAAATTTGGTGACTTCTGATTGGTATTTGGTGATATTTTCTTATGAGATTGACCAAATACCAAATTGATATCACCATGAGTGAATCACCAATACCAATCACTGATGTTGATTCCATAACCGAATCACTTCATGAGTGAAACACTTTTTCTATCACCAGATTCGGTAACATCAAGTGTTTCACTCATGATGCCAGTGGTGCATTTTCACATTGGTATACGACACCAATACCATGGGCGCAAGAACTCCAAACATCCCTCGCGAATTTATTGTGATTTGAGATGGTTATCCCATGACACCCAGGCAGATGAAGAGTGCGATTTCTTGACATTTCACGGATGTCTTTTGATACAGCTTGGTATTCGGGGCGATCCCCGCTTCAATGCCCGCAATTTTTGTTTGTGAGCATTCCCGAAAACCAGATATGGAAGTTTGGGACGTCGTTTTTTGTTGCGGCCATATTTGTGGTCTCCCATAGAAAATGTTCACGCCTCGGGATACTTGTTGCTAATTAATTTCTTGACCTCACATGGAGCGAAAAAAGCGTTTGGTAACGAAGCAAATAAACCAACGAGCGAACCAAGATCAAGCAAAACCCGACCAAGCAAAACCAAGCAAAACCAAGCAAAACCAGCCAAAACCAATCAACCAACCAAACACACCACACGAAGATCAAGCACGCAAACGCGCCACCCAACCCACCAGCAACGTCTTAGGGACCTGCTGTAGCCGCTAGGCGTCGAAGGAACCGCAGCTGTGGACGCACCAACGGGAGCAGATGGACGGCGGCCTGGAGCAGATGTCTCCGGAGAAGTGGCAGCGGGTGAAGTCTGAGCTCCTTCAACAACTGGAAGGCCAAACCTGGGTCCGCTGGGTGGGTTGGCGTTGGTGTTGATGTTGATGTTGGTTGTTGGTTGTTGATGGTCGGTTGATGTTGGGTTGTTTTTGGGTTGATGTTGGTTGTTGGTTGATGTTGGTGAGTTGATGTTCAACAAAAATCTGAAGAGTGTGAAACAAGCTGCCGGCGGAGTAGGGCAGTTTGATGAATTCCGGGGAATAAACGGCTGGAAGCGGTGATGGGGATAGTTGCCCATGGCGTCGGTTCCACCGTGTAAAGAGCTACATTTGGCTCTGGTGTTCACATGACAATGGGCCCATCAAAAACCATCCATCAAAAGGGTGGATGAACGTCCCATAACATCCCAACAAAGATTCTTGACAGGTTTTTGTAGGACGTGAACCGACAGGAGAACAGGGTTCCTTGAGCAGTAGCCTCACCATAGAACCACCATGGATGGGTTGTTGTTTGCAGGTTGTGATTGTTGGTTGTTGTTGGTTGTTGGTATGTAGTATACTCAGCTGCACCTTTCTGTAGAATCGTTAGTTGACTACTGCCACATACACCGTTGCTGGAGGAGTGCCAGTGCGAAGCTCCGCCCCATCTTCGTCTGACGAAAAGGCAATGGGGCAGGGCGTGGCAGGTGCAGCACACAAACCTTTCCTGACCATTTCCGTAAGTTGGGGTACCCTCCAAACCTTTCAGTTTTGCCACAGCAATGAGTAATCGCAACGGTTTTGGTGACCAAAAATTCACAGGTTAATGATGAGTTTGATGCTTTGACATGTTTGGGCAGCTAGTTTTTGCAATGCTTTTGCAGTGATGTGATGCCTCACGACCCACCAGTGCAAGCTTATGAACTAAGACTCTCGATGCTTGATTAAGAGCCAAAGCTTCCCGCAATACTTTTGCATCAACTGACCTCTTCAGATTACGACCTCGGAATGTCCATGAGAGATAGGAAAAAGGTACACACTTGAGCGCGTGTAGCGACGAATAGTCAGCAATGGGACAAGGATCAGTGAACTTGTTGGCCAGCGGTTGATTTTCATGGAGGTTAATGATGCTGAATGCTTATGATGCCTTTGTGTTTATGTTGGTCCATGAATGCTCATTGACTGTTTTATTCACTATTCTATTTTAGTAATAGATATGTGTGAATCAGCTAGTTAAATTTAATAGTTGCCAGTATGTTCAACTATTCATAATTTATCTCATTGTTTGACGTTTTACCAATTCATGAATGTTACATCGATGGCTGGCTGGATCTATCAGTACAGCAAGGGACAGGGGAGCTGTAGCTCCAGGCTCAACTTTTCGCTGACCCAAGAAATGATAGTATATTGATAATGATATGGCCATGGGTCAATATACTATCATTATCATCGTATATATATATATTTATATTTATACATATAGATGTATATATATATATCATATAAAACTATTATAGTATATGAAAGTATATTGATCATGGTCAATAGGAGGGAATAACCAACAATAATGGTTGAACAATCATGTTGGCTTCGGAATTAATAGTTGGTTAAACATTTTGGGAGAAGAAAATCCAAGCATACCCAGCCAGGTTCACTCCCAAGGCTCTCCAACGATTTGGCCATGTCATCAACTCTTGGAAAGATGGGAAAATAGTTCATCCTGCGGGCCGGAACAACTGATGGTTCATACCAAACTTGGGGTTCCATAAACCCAGAGATAAGTCATCAACCATGGTTGATATTGGTCAAAACCCACCAACCACCAATTACCCTTAGTCGTTATTGTAATCAACCATCAATTGTATTAATCATAATGTTGGTTTCTGATGATCGTATCTACCTGTTGGTTTCATGCGTATTTTCATTACTTAACCGGGGGGGCCCCACACTAATCAGAAACCAACATTAATCAACTATGATTGATGATCCAACTATCATTGTATATACCAATTAACTAATGGTTGTTATTGTAATCAACCATTGTTGGTATTTATCAACCCACGGATTTGGATTCTACATGAGTTGTGAGATCAACTGTGCGGACGATGGAAGCCAGGGCTCTAGGTTTCAAGCCCTAGGATAGGAGGGAACTGATCTGGCCCAGGATTTTTTTGGAGCAAGGAACTGGTAGTTGCGGCGGTTTCTCAAGCCATAGGGGACCCCAATTCATCCTTTATCTAAACCATTCATAGTAATAAACCAACCATGTTGGAGGTTCACTGTTTTTTGGAAACCACCAGTTGATAGCCCATTCACTTTTAGAATTAGCAACTAGTAATGAGATCTCAACATGTGAAGTGAGTTTTCGCAACTGATCTCAACAGACAGATCACCTCGTGGCACGCAGGTGAGACATGAGGCCCTGGCGGTTCTCTATGCCTCCCTCAGTCAGGTCTCTTTTCCCTTGCGCCTTGCCATCCAGGGCCGAGATCTGGAGAAGGGCGATGGGAGGGTTACCTCCAACCCCAGGAATTCCGGACATGATGACTACTCTTGCCATGGCAGTTGCGAACCAATGTTAGACATGCTTGCTACATGCCATGCTGTGATTGCCATGATTGAACAAGATTGCTAAGCCATTGACCATTCGCACCTAGTATGACGCGCTTGTTACCCATTCTTGGTCCATTATCCGCTTGATCAACATGATTGGTCCTCGACGTCAATGGCACAGAGCTGTGGATTAGAGCCACACAGTCCTGGATACATCCGAGGATGATGCATGGGGCCCCAACTGACCCCCCAAACAAACAATGTTTCGGGAAATCCATGCGCGTGTGTGGGTACTGCCATTGATGACGACAAGAACATCGATTTCCTGCGGCAATTTGCTGACGCCGAGGCGCAAAAAGATGTTCGTGAGTTCAGACACCTTGGGCAATCGCTTGAAGGCACCGAGTTCTTCAGTGGCCAAGCTGGTTATCAACGACGACCACGACATTTTTGAGTTGCATAACATAGAGCAAGTGCTTGTTTTGAACATAAACAGTCATTGAACCACATTTTTTTGCATGCCAGGTCAGGTACTTGACCGTTTTAGCTGAACATCTGTCACGCCCCAAAATTGTTGACCTCAAATAGATGGTGAAATTGTGCCAGTTGATAGTCAACATTGAAATCCTCATCAATCCTTGGAATCCTTGGAATCCTTGGTCAAACATTGATACAACATTGGCCAACCATGGATCAACCATTCTATAGCCACCTCATTAGCCACTATATAATGGTTAATCCAAAATTACTGGTAGCAACCATCACTAAATTGACCATACTCACCACTTATCAACCATTCGCCACCATAAACCATTATTGACCATTCTAAATTAATCATTAACAACTCAGTAACCGTTTATAAAACAATTAAGACCACCATTTGTTGACCATTCCCCCAAAAACCATCATAAACCGGACAAATTAATGGTAAATAACTGGTAAATAAATGGTAAATAACTGGTAAATAACTGCTTAATAACTGGAAAACCATCAAAAAACCATCATAAACCAGACAAATTAATGGTAAATAACCAGGTTACTATATGGTTCACCACCGTCAAATGGCTATCCACCCCCGAACCATCCTGTTGCAGATGCTCCTTGACGAGATCACGGAACTTCAGGGCATGGCGCGCGCGCGCCGGGCACTGGCAGGGGCCTGGGCCTTGGGCATGCTGATGAGATGTGGTGAGTTTTTTGGTGGGTGAAAGCGTGGTTTCATGGTTTGATAGGGATTACAATGGGATAATCACCTACAAAAATGGTGAAACAACTAGTTTATATAGCTGTGGGTCAATAATAATCAACCAACTAATGGGGGATATTCCAGGACAATACTAGGAAAGCAATGCTCAATGATGGGGAACCAGGGGTACGGGGTTTTGACCCGCAGCCATATAGTTTCATGAAAATCGCGGTTGATGAATGTTTATGATCGGTGAAATTTGAGATCTTGTTCTGAGTGAAACTGTTCTTGACTGTTCTTGAGATCTTGTTCAGTAGCAACAAACCGCTTTTCTTCGGTTTTTTGTTCGCAGCACTTGCAAGAAAGAATGCTACGAAAAACAGGAAGAGGTTAGGATTAAGATATGTTAAGATTGTTACTTAGGTTGGATTTTTATCTCTTACTGGTAGCTTCAGCTGAGGAGTTATTTCTATCGCTTCAAACTAATAAACGACACGTCCAACCACTCTCTTCAGCATGCAGTCGGTGTGATGTGGGTGTTTCTCAAAATAGGGGACCCCCCAAATTATTCTATATATTACCCATTATCCGTAATGAACCCATCATTTTGGAAATTCCTGATTTTAAGAAACCACCAGGTCCCTCTGGTTTGGTGTCTCAAACCAAGGTCTTTGGCAGTGACGCGAAGTGATTCGGACCTTGTGCTGAGAAATTTCCTTTCCGCACCTCTCGTGGTAGAGAGAGGCTCGAACGTACGTGACCGGCTGGACACGAACAGTTTGCCAAAGTTAAGAGCATCACTGGTTGGTGGCGGTTTTAAGCATTTTCCATTTTCCCTGGTATTAACACGTGTTTGATTGGTTGACCAATATTTTTCATAGGGTTTGAACTACCAACCAGATCATCCACCATCATTAAGAGTCGTTAACCATCATTGATCATCACCGGTCTATGTCCAGCTTGCCATGGTCAGCAGTCACCGGGAAAGGCTTCTATCGTTTCGCGACGTCTCGTTTCGTAGGGATTACTGATGCCCCCCAGATGTTCGTTGCCGATTTTCGGGGCAATTTTCGACTTTGTCACCGGAGAAAAAATCTGCAGCTTGCACCGCTGAAGTTGCCAAAGGTGAGGTCGCACAAGTTCGGCACATGGTTTCTATCCAAGTTCGTGTCAGTGGAGATGCTGTTGGAGTTGAAGAAAGACCCTTCCTGATTCAGTGCCAGAAACTGCTGTGTACAATCGATTTCAGAGCGTGGGAATGATCAAACCAGACTTGATTCTTTGTGATAAGGAGTTATATTCAATTTCAAACCAGTTTGTCACTACGGTAAAATCAAATCACCGGCTCACCAGCAATGCTCTCAAGGAGCACTTACCTTGACGACCCCCAAGACCAGTCACTGGTCACACGAGGTATCACTCGATGAACACCCAACTAAAACCAGGGGGAGATTCTCACTAAATGAAATCAAAAAAGGCCCCAACCAACATCATTCGTCAACCTTCATCAATCGATTGGTGAAAAACGTGAATTTAAACCATTGGCCCAACTGGTGAAAAACCATCAAGAACCATTAAAAACCATTAAGTGTCACTAGACCTTAATCAATCAACTGGTGAAAAAACCTTAGCCGTTTTTCAGCGCTCCCGCGTGACCTGGCGGCTTGGGCTCAAGCTACTCTGCTCTTTCGCTCTAAGCCGCTGCAGAGTCTGTGCTCAGCGACACGTGAGGATCTCAGATTCGTGGAGCGGCAAGTGGCTGTTCCGGGGGAATCCCCTGGCTCCCCTGGCCACATCATGATGATTTAATGGTGGGCAATGGCGATTAATAGTGATCACTGCTGGTTTTTAGACATCCAGGTGGTGTATAAGTTTGATGAAGATCAATGACACTTAAGGGGTTCATTGCTACCATTGAGTAGTCATTGAGAATCATCGCCATTCTGTACCCTATTGTTGGCTGTTATATGCTATCCTTCATTCATAGTATGTTTTTTTTTAATGTTCATGGGATACCAACTGATTCAGCAGGCGACTGTATAGCTGGCCGTTGTTTTCCGACTGCGGGTTGAAGGGAGCATGGATCGTCCATGTGAGCCATAGCATGTGCCACATGAGAAGCCCAGGGTTGTGTGCCAGACCAGTAACTGACCAAAAGCCAGCAGTTATCCCCATGATGAACCGTTCACCAATTAAGACCCAGGCGATCAGCAAAATCATCGCGACAATTTTCCGTTCGAAAACTCATCATAAACCATTATCATCCCATTGGCATAAGCAGGCTGAACGTGAACATGCAGTTGCTGATGTTGCTTGATTCTTGCGTGGACGCAGGGTGTACGATCACGTACCATGGTGATTGAGAATCAGCAACCAACAAAGGACAATCGCAACCATTCAATTTCAATCAGTTGTCAGTTGAATGGTCATAGACAGTAAACTGGCATAGCGTACTGCACACAGTTTTTCAGAACATTTCTGCTTTGTAGACTTGCGATGATACTCAACAACTATCACTTGGACGCTGTGGCTTCGGCTTCGGCAGTAAATCCCACTGGCCTGCATCGCCAAGCGTGCCGCTCACAGTTGATCCGACCAGCCGCTTGATTTCAATGGTAAAGCTGGTTGGACGAACATCCCAACAACTTGATGTAACTGGCCATGGCGAACCGGGATAGGTTCACAGCCAGCAGTACATTCGGGGCACTGAGCAGCCTTAAGCTGGCTGACGAATTGCTTGACTGGTGAAGCAACGGTGAGACGGTTGACGGGGCAACCCATGATAGGCTAAGCACAACTCGAACAACAGCCATGGTTTGCCCATCGGCAGCCACCGCCGCGGGAGGTGGTGGTGTG
>VSDK01013419.1:193054-227976 GCA_009767595.1 Symbiodinium kawagutii
CTGCGCCCAGGTCTAACCCCTACGGTCCTGAACCGCTCCTCTCAGAGAACGCCGGGAGCTGAGGGGACTGAGATGGGCCGCGCCACCTGAAGCTTCGCTGAACCACGGGGAAATGACCGGAAATGGCTGGTGATTTAGGATTTGCTAGTGGTGACTGAGCTGAAAATTCAGCTTAAAAACTCCCGCTCAGTCGCAGAGTTGGTCGCAGGAATCTTTCTGGTGAGGGGAGGAAAGGACACCGATGGATTCAAATGTTGCAGAGTTTGGAGGACCCTTGACTTCCAGGTTTGGTTCCGAGAGGGGTTGCTTCAGTGATAGGTCCCATGACCATCCATGACCCACGAACCTCACCGTCGATTTTCTCTCGGTCTGGCAAGGTTCAAAAGCGCTTAGCCAAAAGCGTGATTTTCCATACAATGAGCGCAGCAATCGAAGCTGACATGCCTCTTTTTTCTTTGATCTGGTCGGAGTCTCAGTACCGATGGGTCAAGAGGCTAGCTGAGTTGTGGAGGACCTGGGAATCACAAAGCAAGCAGGATTCCATGAGTCATTGAGATAGCCTCATGGTTGGCAAACTGACCCTTTGAAAATCTGCGATAGACAAGTCCGCCGCGGTGGTTCGCCGGGAATGGATACCGGGCAGCCATTGATCGCTGTTGACTGTTGGTGGTTCTACGGCTGATCGAAAATAGCAACAGCATAACCAGGAGGGGTCACCATCAACAATGCTGAAGGCATGGTTAGGCTCTGTTGAACCTGGCAACCGAAAATCGAGCATTGGTAATTGGTAGCTGGTTTGTCATGGTGGAACTTCCAGGTTAGTTGCTTTACCTATCCAAAATGGTCATGTTAAAGTTGAACTTGTTAGTTTACCACTTGGATGTGCAGCCTGGGTTTGACCATGAACCACCTTGGTGAAAGCAGGACATCCAAGCAGAGGGTAAGCCGTGGCTTTTTCGCCCTGCCCTGCTCTGACGAGGTCATGCATGAACGAAGCGATTTGGTTTGGCGCAGGCACCCGTTGCCGTCACGGGCACGTTGCCGTCACGGGCACTTTGCGGGCACGTCGTTTGAGAGGGCAAGCGTTGGGAATGGCCAACATGATGAGTTGATGGTTTTAATAGCTTCATGACCAGATGGCATTTAGCAAGGGAACGGGGCAGCATTTTCTGATTACCAAAGGCTATGAAACATGAATCATCACTGGCCAGTATTCCACATCACTACCAGCTAGAGAGATTCACCAATACACCTCAACGGTTCGGTTGGTCATTTTTGGCATCGCCAGAGTTTCAAAGCAATTGGATCGCAGCCAGTGTTTGGCAACTCGGTGCCCCATCGTTGCGGCTGAGGACGGGCTCGCTTTCCATTTCTGCTGGTTTCTCAAGTCATAGGGGCCACGCCCAGTTCTCGTCCAAGTCATTAACCATTCATAGTATTAAACCATATTAAACCATCCATTTTTTGGGACCCCATTTTGAAAACCCACATCCAAGCATCAGGCTTGAAGGACCTGGGATGAGGTCTCCCCAGGTGTGGTGGGGCCTGCAGCGCTGTGCTGTCAGGCTTCCTCCTCTTCCGCTTGGCCTCGCGCTATCATCTCATCCCTTCGAAGTTGCAGCCCTCGCGCTTCTTCGTGCGCGAAATCAAGGGCCAGCGCCAGCGTGGCTTAGCAGATGAGGGGTTCTCCATGAGTCGTACAGCCCTACCCGCAACTGGTTGCCAACAAACGATAGGTAATCGTCCCTACGCCAAGGGTTCCTTGGTTAGCGACAACAAACAGCCATGCCAGGGGTTCCTTGGTTAGCGACAACATTCAGAGGTAGCTGGAAGGGTAGGGTCTAGTTTTCACCAAAGCTTGCACCATGGACACAGACGCTCGGGTACCTTCTGAAGGTGAACGCGTCGTGATGCGACATGATCAGGCTGTTAACATGTCCCCTCCAGCCTTAACGTTCGCCCCACCACATAAAGCGCCACTGCAATGGAGCATGTTGTACAAGGTCGAGATGGCTTGGACAAGATGCGAAAACACTGGCTCTGCGCAGTGATTTATGGTTTAGGGTTTTAGGGTTTTAGGGTTTTGGTTTTAGGGTTTTAGGCTTTTGGTTTTAGGGTTTTAGGGTTTTGGTTTTAGGGTTTTAGGATTTGAGGTTTAGGGTTGACAACTCAGAAGTCAAAAAACAATGGCCCTGTGCAGGAATTTGAGCGTTGGGAAATGTTCTCAGACCCATGCGGGGCAAACCCTAAGGCTCGGGCGAACATGTCTAAGTGACCCGTCACCAGTCCACTTGTTTGGGATGGGTTCACTAGAACCCATTGGTTGGCTCGTCAACATTGACCAACAACCATATTCTACATATATAGTTGCTATATCCCCTGATATTCTTGTTTTTTGTCAGCTATTATCACTCATTCCCCAGCGTGCCATATGTCATATCCTCATGATCCAGCTGGCCAGTCCCAGGGTCACCGAGGCAAGCCTGGCTTTTCTCCCACTTCGCCCTGCAACGTGTGCCCCTTCAGCCCTCAGATCTTGGCAGACGCTGGAGCTGGCAATCACCGCGCGGTGCTGTCCCGCTGGGACCAACTGGGCGATGCCAAGGCCTTGAAGGCACCGAGTTTGCAGGTGCCAGCGCTCGAGGCCGTGGTGGAAGCCATGGTGATCGTGGACAGCGAGCGCTTGGGCGAAGTGGTGCAGTACCTGGCTGAGGCCACGGCCAGGCCCAGCACGGTGCACGCCTTGGTGGGTAGCATTTTGAAGCTCGGGCGCGTGGAGTTGGCTCAGCACTTCGTGGAGATGTTGGAAGGTGACAAGCGAAGCATGGCCGCGGTGACCTGCAAGGTGCGGAAGTTGATCCTGGGGAAGTTCGCCAGTGGCCGGCAGGTGGCCAAGGTCAAGGAGATGTTGAAGAACTTGGAGGGCGATGAGGAGGTGGAAATGCTGGGGGGAACCAGGGATGAAGTCGGGGGGATGAGGCGGTTCAATGGGGGATCCAATCTCATTGGGATTGTATGAAGCCATTTCTCTGGTGGTTGCGCAAGCCAGTTTGGGAAGCCACCAAGTTGTGGATGGTTCAGTACTATCAACTTGGATGATAGTTGTTTAGTACTACATAACTGTTTATATAGTAATGTTGGTTTCTGATTAGTGTAACCCCCCCAATCAAGTAACGAAAATGGGCGGCATGAAACCAACAGTTGTAGGCATACGATCATCAGAAACGAAACATTACTATAAAGTACTAAACTATAGTATCATAACTAGTTGGAAGGGTTAATGACTTGGATGATACCTGGGGGTACTCCTTGAGCCCCAGCTGCTGCTCCGCTGCTGCCCCAGTAGGTGTCCATGGCCACGGTGGCCATCAAGGGCTTCGTGGAGGGCCACCACCGCGCTTTGGCGCTGCAGCACCTGGAGCACCTCGTGGCCGTCCACGGCGCGGGCAGCGCCGCGGGGACCGCCGCCCTGCTGGCGGCGTGCAACGAGGAGCCGGGGAAGGGCCACGGGTGGAGGGGCTTGGGGAAGGCGAGGGTGGTTGTGGTTGTATGTTGGTTGATGATGTTGATGGATTTGATGGATTTGATGGATTTGATTGGTTGTTTTTGATGGTTGATGGTTGATGACCATGAAGGTGATGGTGATGGTGATGGTGATGGTGGTGGTGGTGGTGGTGGTGATGATGATGATGATGATGATGTGCAACTGGGAAATGCCGTCCATTTTGTGACCACCACGGTCAGCCTGGACATAAAACCTAAAGGGAGTTTCCCACGATGTGTTGAACATGACCCGTGTTTATTTCAAAATGACTTTTCTCTTATGTTGCAAAACGGGTGTTTCTCAACAAAGGGGACCCTCGAAATCATCCAATATTGACCACTTATAGTCATAAACCATCCACAACTTTGGGATATGGAACATTTCGAGTCATGAGGCACCAACCATCCATAACTTTGGGGCCCCCTATGGCTTGAGAACCCACCAAAATGACCCCGCTGCCGTTGCATGGACGCCCCACAAGCACCACTCCAAGCGACTGATCGCTTCAGGACTTCCCCGTCTCCAAGGTTCTGGATGCATTGCCAGGCGATCCCTGGTGGGTCCCTGGTGGGTCCCTGGTGGGTCCCTGGTGGGTCAACGTTACAACGAATCGCAGTTGTCCCGGGACTCTGAGGGAGGATCATCATATCATCCCACTTCGTATCACTTGGTATCACTTCGCATCACTTGGTATCACTTGGTATCACTTGGTATCACTTCGTATCACTTCGTATCACTTCGTATCACTTGGTATCACTTCGTTATTGGGTGAACTTCCATCCCCATGGTTACAAGGAAACCACGGATGCTTGGGAGGATCATCCACTGCGTTCTTGGGCTTCCATCCCCAACATGGATCATCCCACTGGGTGAACTTCCCATCATGAACCACCCCCTTTCCAGACATGGGACGAGTATTCAAGCAGTTTGGGTCTTTTGGATGTCCAGGTTGGCGCAGTTTGGGTGTAAGGCCTAGTGTTGCGTGGTGCTTTCCATACTACGAAGTCTGGTGGGATGGGTTGCCAGATGGTTGGGCCACAGCCACGGAGCATCTTTTTGTTGGTGGCGCCAGGACCCAGGTCATGCGTGTGAAAACCATTCATCACCACAGCGGTCCCCATTATCATCACCCACCAGGCAGCCCGGGCCCCCCTGGCTACGGAAGGCATGGAACTGCCGGCGGATGCGGCCAACGCGGTGATGGCAAGCTGCCTCAAACAGGAGGACTCGAAGACTGCGTGGGGTCCCCAGTGAATCACGATATGCAAATGTGTGGCATTGAGCTATTTTTGATGTATATATATATATACATACATATATAGATATCCACATTAATTACATTAAATTATGTTATATGATATTGTGTCATATTATATTATATTGTATTATATTATGTTATGATTTATTATATCATATTATATCATGTTGTATTATATGATATTGTATTGAAACATATTATATTATATAGTGTTATGTTATATTATATGTTATGTTACATTGGATTATATTATATTATATTAAATAACATTATATATTGAACTAATTTTGTTACATAATATTATATGTACATCGGCGCGTTTATTACACGATGTATATGTGGTACATTTTCAATGCATTATGACATATTACATTATACCAGTACTGGTAGTACTGCACAAGGGCGAAAGGTTCCAGGAACACCATGGAACACCTTAGGCAGAGAGGGTTGGCTGAGATAAGGTTGACCGTGAGCGATAGTGATTGATCGATTGCGAGCTTTTGCTTGGTGGGTTGATTATATGAAGCTTACATGAATTTACACTGTATGATATTTACATATTTGATTATGTTAAGCATGTTATATATGTCTTATATAAAGATACATTTGTATACCTCCTCTATGATACTCATCATGTTATGGATTTCTTTTATTGTACTAAACTATGTTATATTAGTATGGTTTTCTATAAACTTTGATAGCAGTTCATTATATGGTGTTGTATTGTAATGTAGTGTTTTATACTATATTATCATATTGCATTGTATTACATACATATATACATGTTTATGTACATATATGGATACATGGTATACATGCAGGACATTGCACCCATGTGTAACCCATGTACCTACATTGAACATTAGTCCCTCAGTATACCTCTCAGCTTTGCTTGTTGGCGACCATCGAAAGATCATGGGAGTTTCAATGACAAATTTCATTGGCAGAGCGTGAGGCGGATGCTGGAGAAGCGTTTGCGAGAACAGGGCCAGGCGGTCTGCCGGCGACGTGTCGACATCGCTGTTAGCTTAAAATGTATAGCTCCCATGCTAAGCCTGGATTTTCCAGGGTGCCAGAAATGGCTATGGCTCGGGGTCGATCAGTGGATGTCCGCGTTTGAGCTCGGTGAAACAATGGTTGATATACCAGCAGTTGATCAGAGACATTGAAAACCTAGGATCAGAACAGCACAGTTTTGCATCCTTAGGATGCCTAAGTTTAAGATAGTTAAAGCCCGAGGATATCAACCAAGCCACCTATAGGATGGTATCCTCAGATGGGAATTTGTTGCATCCATGGGAAGCCAACCTCGGCAATGGTTCACAAGTTGGCCGCTGCAAACCAGCTGATGTTGACACTGCGAGCCGTATGATCTAGAGATATGGTGGGTTCTCAAAATAGGGGACCCCCGAAATTGGTTGGTTTATTACTTATTACTACAGATGGTTACTGTAATGATGGATGATCTGGGGGTACCCCTATTTTGAGAAACAGCCATATGGTGGGTTACCTTCCTAGTTGTGCAGCTTTTATCTCATTTAATGAGACCCGGAGATATAATTGACAGTTGATAGCATTTGATAGCCCAACCCAGATTTGGACATGGCCCAGCCCTAGATAGCATGGGCATGTACTGGGTATACCAGCCCTAGGTGGCATGCCCAACCCTTCTTGATTTTCCAGCCTACTTTTGGTTGACCTGCCCGTTGACAGGGGACGTCAAATACGACACTGTGATGGGTCAAGAGTTGTTAACATCATAAACCATGGTAAATCATCATGAACCCAAGGTTGAACCATTCTCAATCATCAAGAAAAACGGTGAATCTCTGACATTTTTAAGGCGACACCTTTCATCCTTTGCAGATTCCCTCGCTTGAAACTCGTGCAGTTGCCCTTTGTGGTGCTCGAGCCTTTGCTAAAGCTGATGGCCAAGCACGATGAAGCGTCGCGGCTGCAATTGTTGGGGAGATATCAGGGTCCTCAGCTGGGTTCCTGATAAATTATCCGTGCAAGTTCTTCCTGCTGGGGACCGCCGTTAATGATGGCCATGAACAGCTGGATGGTTAGTAGGTACCATCATGATCCATCATGGGCATGTCCCCATATCCCAAAGTCGCCCCGAAACGACTTAGTTGCTATCACTGAGGCCAGAGCCGTGGAATTGTTGCAGGCCGGACCGGGTAGCTGAGGCCATGTGTCTTGTTAGGGTTTCGTACACTGGGAGTTCACAAGTAATGGGCGGTTCAACGAGCTGATTTCCTGTGAAAATCAACAGAAAATCATGACTTCTTTTGATGGCAGCTGCCACCCTGGATGCTTTCCTGATTCACCAAATCCTATGAATGATTAATGGATTGATTGATTGATTGGTTGATTGATTGATTGATTGCCATGGCTTTTGCACCCAGCAACCACACATACAACCATGGGCACATGAAATATGCAAATCGGAAATGGCTCATAACCCCGGTAGTGCTTTGGGCAGGTAAAGATCCCGCGAGTTTGCTACAAAAAACCCATCTATTCACCTTGACTCCTCATGAGTGCCAGGGGGGTCTTATTACCATCAGAATGCTTTGGAAACGAGAAAAACATATGCTTTTTACCCTAATGGGATGAAAACATTTTTTGGCTCATCTTGTTTAGCAAGGTGTATCAGAAGCGTATCGTCTTGTAGCATCAAAAAAGGCGAGTCTTTTTTTGCATCATCTTGTGGCATCATCTGAAAATCGTCCGGGCAGGAGATGATGGATCGCAAAATGTTTCTGTCCGAGGGCTTTTGTGGTCTGCTGCTGTCGCGTTGCGGCGAAGCTCATCATATTCGCTTGGCAGAGGAGCCGAAGCTGTTGGGACCGATGTTTGGGGTGATGCATGGTGGTGACCCGGTGAACTCGTCATTTCGAATGGGAAAAAAACAGTCTGCGGGGGGCTGCCACCACAACCATGAGCACCCCCCGATGGTTTGGGAGGGTGGCCCCTTCCACTGCTTCAAGCGCCATATGTTCGTTTCTGGAACGAACCTGGTTTCAAGATTTTGTGTGGCCACCGGCAGATTCTTGGTAAAACAAGGGACAGGTGGTTTTGCTGTATCTTGGGTCAGGTACCCATGAGACATAGCTAGGACCCTAGGATAAATCCCTTGGGTTCAGTACCCATAGCGTGGTGTACGATGGCTTATGAGACACCAATTGAACTATTCCCGCGCCATTAGTATGCATTGTTAAACACCAACCCAAGCATAGCTTGGCACCAAAACATCACTACAGTAGAATAACTAATTAACAATCACCATCACCATCACCATCATCACCATCATCATCATCATCATCACCATCATCACCATCAGCACCATCAGCATCAGCATCAGCATCAGCATCAGCATCAGCATCAGCATCATCATCAGCATCATCATCAGCATCATCATCATCATCATCATCATCATCATCATCATCATCATCATCATCATCATCATCATCATCATCATCATCGTCAAACATTATTTTGATTAACTTTTCTACTGAACCATTGACAACACGAACATCAATAACATCACGAACTGTCTGTCACCACCACCAAGCATCATTGAACAACCAATCTCCAACCATCACGGACCATTTGCAAGCACCGTGTGGCATTCCGAAGTGCTGCTTATCAGCATCAGAGACACACGTTCAAACATCATTGAACCACCTTGGAAATCATGCCATCAGCCATCAAAACTGTCAGTAAACATTATTAAGCATCAATGAAACATCACTAAACATCAATCGACCATCAGTGAACCATTAAAGAGCCATCATCATTGTTCTTTGAACAGTGTGTGATTTACCGATTGAGCCATCATTCAATCAATAAATCAGCCATCATTCATCATTCAATCAGATTCATCAACCATCAATAAACCATCATTAGTTGATGATTGACCATCATTACTGAACTATCTAATCAGGTTCCCTGGTCATCAGTTCCCTGGTCGTCATTCCTTGGTGAATCTACCCATCACTTCATCCTGACCCAACTCGCTGCCTCGCTGGTGCACTCGGTCGCGGCACGCCTCGGCCCAGGCCGTGCAGAAGTACCTCCGCGACCGGCAGATGACGAGCTTGGCGACCTACAAGACCCTGATGAAGGCGAGGCAGCATATGGCAGCGTGGGACTGGGGGACAGTCATTGATGGTGCTTGTGGTGAATGGTGGTGAATGATGAAGGGTGGTGACTGCTGGTGAATGGTGGTTAGTGTATTGACTGCCAATGTTCAATATTAGTACGATGATGATGATGATGATGATGATGATGATGATGATGATGATGATATGCTGAATGGTGGCATGATTGGGTTAGATGTGGTTAGATCATACAGTAGTTTGTAAGCTGTGGTCAATAATGGTTGCAGTAATGCTTTCCAACAATGGCATTAGCCAGTATCGGTTGGAAAGCATGAACCATTCCAATGTAGTGCTTTCCAACAATGGCATCAACCATTATGATTCACCATTGCATGGCATTAACGGTACTTCTTCCGGTTGCTTTAGTAGCAGTGTCAGTGGCCAATGATCGAAAACTGAGAGACGAAACCCAAGCACAATTGCTGGGGAGTTACAGCCAGTAAAGGGTGGTTTCTCAAAACAAGGGTCTAACCAGTTGTCATCCTACATATCAACCATTTATAGTAGTAAACCAACTATAACTTTGCGGTTCCCAAACTGGCTTGAGAAACCACCATAGTGGTCTCATTGTTGGTTATTGTCTCCTATTATAACCCACAAGTTCATCCCCTATGACACCCCAAAGTGGCATGGGAAACTGCCCAATGTTCCCAGGAACTTCGGTGATTTCTGTGATTTTCCATGGGTTTGTTCCCTAGCAACTCCTGAGAGCTCACCACACCACCAGTGGGTCGGTGTCGCCACGGCAGGTTTATGCCACAAGCGACATGTTGGGTCGTGCTTGCGATCTCTACTATGATGTCATCGAAGATGGCATCACCCCTGATACCGCCGTTTCCTCAGTGGTTTTCAGTGGCTTTCACTGGTTTTTTGTGCTTGGGCCCACTGGTGTCTGCCAGAAAGCATCATGGTAAGATATTGGCAGGAAACGGCAGTCGGTTTGTGAGATAAGGTGTGGTCATGGTCCGGCATGGAGCAGGTCGAACACTACTCAATCACTTTTTGCATCGTGAAGGGTTGATTAAGATTGATGAATAATCAATTTGATATTATTTGATCATCAAATAACCACTAACTATTTAGTTAGCCATTGCCCCACCATTGGTTGCTTACCAATTCTGCCATGAATCCACCATTGATCAAGCCTTACTTGCCAGATTGCGATCCGCTCAGCCAAGAAGCCGATGACCCATATTTTTAATTTTTAAACAATTAACTCCCATCATCAGTTGGGTCCATCTTGAATTGGTTTCCCAATTTTGAGAAACTACCAGTTGGTTCTTGACCATTCTAAACTATCATAACTACAGGCATCAGATTCTTTGTTGCTTACTGACCATTGAGCATTGAATTCATCATTAAATCAACTATTTATAGCCAAATATCAAACCATCACAACCATTACAAACCATGGCTATGACGAACTGATCCTCTATCAACCCATGACTTTTCGGCCCTTCGTTGAGGTCTGGTTTGTGGCTTTAGACATTTTCTATTTTCCCAATTGTATTACAAAGGGTGAATCACCATCATTTGATCAACAGCCACTAACCACCATTAACCATTAACTCTCTCAGCTTAAACCATTGATTCACCATTAACATCCACGAACCATTGAATCGACAGTCAACCTTAACCATTGAATATATGCATTGAATCAACCATTCACAGAAGGTGGGCCCCCATCCACTTGTAAGTTGGTTTCTAAGTAACTTAACTGGGGTCAACTACCAGTCGAGGGGTTAGAACCCAACTTATAACTGCCAGGGGCCCACCTTGTCACCATTTCCAACCTTTCCTGGTGGTTAGCTGCTTCATCCCTAGCCAACTCACCGATAGCTTCACTGGCCAGGCAAGGGGTTGAAAGCACCAACCAGTTGAAGTGATAACCATCGTTAGTGGTTATTCAATAGGTTACAACCATCGTTCTCTAGCTTATCAATGGTCTCAATGATGAGTAATGGTTTTAAATAATGCTTAAACAATGCTATTAATAATCAATTAGTTGGCTATTGATGATTAATAACCACGTATTAATGGTTTCAATTGATGATTGTTTCTAACCACTCTCTAGCTTAGTAGTTTCAAATTTAATTGTTTCTCTAGCTTATAACCATCATTATTATAACCATCATTAACCACTTATATCCATTATTATAACCATCATTATGACCATCAATGGTCGAAACCACCCAGCAGTTGAGGTCATGTTCGGCTGCCTGATGAAGTTCGCCGTGAAGTGCGGCCGCGAAGATCTGTCGGAGCGTCTCTTCACCGCGGCCTCGGAGCGGCCTCAGGAGAGGGCGGAGGGGGAGGCCGTGGCGGTGGTGACCCGGTGGTGAGGCATGGTGGGTGGAGGTTAGACCTGTCTAAAGCCCCTGTGTTTGGTGGTGAAAATGGGTGGAACACCAGGTATTTTGATGGTTTATTCACGTGGATGATGCTGTCAGGCTATGAATTGATGAGGTGATGAGTTGATGGTCGGGGAACCTGCAGCGGTTTGATGGCGGAACCCAGCTGGCGCAACGCTGACATTTGGTGACCGATGGCTGGCTGGCTGGCTGGTCACCCGACCTGGGAAACTAATGATAGGAAAACCAGCTACAAATGAGGGATTTTCAACTTCCAGGTTAGTTTGCCAGAGTGCAACCATGGTCGGTTAGTAGGTACCCTAAGCAGGTTACACCATTGATAAATAGGTCATCAGCATGGTTCCCAACCACTTAGGTAGCTTATAAGTGGGCTATAACCACTATTATAAATCCAACCAAGTCGCTGAACGAACCCCAAACTAACCACGGTGAATGTTACCATTTCCTAGCTGAGGCCGCGGTCCCAGTGATTGAAACCATGGATCCAACTCCAGCTGCCAGGGGAACGACGTTCAGAACTACATGTGGCTGATCCGATCGGCAGGCAGCGGTGGTGTGTCTTCAGGGCTGCCGCAGTTGATCAACCAGTTGAACTCCATCCTCAGCTGCTTTGGCAGTTTGCTGGGTACCCATGACGTCATCAAGAATGGGTTTCCCTATATGATTTGGTTGGTTATTATCCCACATATTTAATCATTGTTAACCGTTGCTAAGCAGTATTATCGGCTATTTTCCCCCATACACTCGATGGTCCTTGATGCTTGAAGCCTTGCCCCATAGCCAATTGCACTCACCACTGAGATCTGTCTGTGCAAAAAGCATCTGCGCCCCGCGTTAGCCTGCAGGTCAAAAACATGACGTTCCACGTGCCATTGGCCTTTTGCGTCAGTTGCAGCAGCAGGCGATGCAGTGACCGGTGTTGGCGGTTGGATGAGTTTGTTGGGCAGCCGATAGTAGCAAGGCTAAGATGGTAAGGTCAGGTATGGTCGATGATTCAGGTTACCGCTGGTAGTAGTCTAGCAATGGGTTATTCATCAAAAACCTTAGATTATTCATCAAAGACCTTAGATATGACACCAGTTACGGTTTCTAATTACCACTTGCTGTCGTGGTCAGGGTCTATGACTAGTAAACGTCGGCCATGATCATCCAACTAGTCACAGGGAATTAACGAGAACGAGATTCCGAATCGTCGAAATCATCGCCTGAAGGAGTAGATGCCAGGATAAAAAACATGGCAAATTTCCTTCCGTGGCCCATGTCTTGACGGCTTCTAGATACTTCTAGGATTGGTTTTGTCTCTAGTGCTTCCAACGCTTCTAAAAGATGAGCATGTCGACCCATCGTATCCCAGTGCTATTCTCACTTTGATTGGCTTTCATTTGCTTGGTTTAGCCTTTCATAACCACACTCCCATTAGCGATCTCTGGTTCAACACAATTCTGCACAGAATGTGTTTTCTCCAGTGTATTTTCTGGAGATTCCACGGGCTTCAGCTGCCCAAAAACTAGCAGCTTCAGGCCGATACCGTGGATTCTGTGGTGTACAACTGCGTGTTGGACGTTTGCATGAACAATGGAGAAACGGAGCTGGCCGAAAGTGTTTTCCAGGAGCGGGAGCTATCAGTTACTTGAGTGTTTACGAAGTGCTGTTGTCATTTTTCCATATTTTCCGGCAAATCTCGAGGAGATGCTTCAGAAGAAAGTGATGACACTGGTCACTTACAACACGTGTGGTCACCCAGTGTTGCTATGAAGTCGCTCTTCCAGTAGTGTCCGGTGTACATGGTGATCCCGCCTCAAAAAGGATAAGCCGATGAACTCGTGTTCAATATCGACCGTTTCAGGTGTCCTTTCACCATCATGATACCATCACTTCTGTGCTTGGACCGTCCATTATGAAAGTCTAGTTGTCTACCTCGTGGACAGGGGGGCTGTGCTTATGATGGCATAACATCAGCACAGGGCTGGGTGGGACTATAAGGGTTGAGTGGTTTAGCTGCTGCAAAGCCTTGTTTAGGGATGGTGAAATGGTGCTCCCCCATTTTGAACATAAAATCCCGGTCCTGTGCCGACCCCAAAGAACGAATGGAATATTCAATAAAAGAGAGAAAAGGGGAGCAAAAAGAGAGAGAGAACAAGAGAGAAAAGGAGAGAGAAGGAGAGAGAAGGATGATGATGACAAAGATGATGATGAAGATGTAATATTCAGTTGATTTTTACAAAGAACCCTTCACTCAGACTGGCAAGACACATCCCTTGACCTTACTGTCGGTCTGGCTCCAGCATTGAAGACTCAGCAGATTCTACAATATATACAAAAGTTATGTAAACGCATATATGGGGGTTTCTCAAAATATGGGTACCCTCACATCATCCAGTTTACTAAGCATTTCTATAGTAATAAACCAACCATAGCTTTGGGGTACCACTGTTTTGGGATACCTCGCGTGTCGACACAGGAATTTCGGATCAACCACCTTCCTCTACACATTCGTATACACATGGCCTTGTTTTCAGCTTGCTTCTTGGATGTGTACCCCCACATAGTAAGTAGTCACTATGGGTTTTAGGGATTATAGTCCGTATATTGGATGCATCGCCTCTTGACACAAGAATTTCGGATCAACCACCTTCCTCTACACATTCGTATACACATGGCCTTGTTTTCAGCTTGCTTCTTGGATGTGCACCCCCACTTAGCAAATGGTTACCAATCATAGTTTCTAGGGATTATGAGCTACCTTATAGGGCGAAACTCACCATGGCTTGACTAAGCATGGCTACCAATCTATAGCGTAACTAACCATGGCTTCACTAACCCTGGTCGCTGCACATCCAGGTTGGATGGATCCCAGGGGCTCACCGGTTGCTGAGGCTTCTCAAGGGCCACTCCGCCAAGGGACACTTCGACCGCGCGAAACAGTTGATCCAGGAAATGCAGGCAGCGCAGGGCGCGCAGTGGACCATGATGACCATGTTCAGTGGGGTTGATGCGTTGGTGGTGGTGGATGGTTGGTTAAGATGGGTTAAGAATCAGTGATATAAGCAACCCCAGTGGTTAAGATGGATCAAGATGGGTTGAGATGGCTGGTGATGGCTAGTGATGGTTGAGAGCCATGGTTGCTGGTGGTCAAGAACCATGGTGAATGATGGTTAATGATGGTTTATGACTTTATGATCC
Source organism: Symbiodinium kawagutii (assembly GCA_009767595.1). Lineage (NCBI taxonomy): Eukaryota > Dinophyceae > Suessiales > Symbiodiniaceae > Symbiodinium > Symbiodinium kawagutii. The sequence goes on from VSDK01013419.1 coordinate 207,581, forward strand.
ATGGGTCACACTGGTTGCGGTAGATCAATGGTGGTTAATATGGCTCATCAGAACTACATAAGAGAATCAACAATACCTGAAAAAACCTGGAAATGTCATGGTTTTTAAATGTGTTTGATTCCTGGATTGAAATTTGGTACTCAAACTTCAAACATGATTGTTTCTTTGCAACACGCTGTACGTGCAACACGCTGTACGGACTTGAGTTGCAACACGCTGTACGTGCAGCCATGTCCGCCATGTCGGTGCCATTGATCAATGACAAACTGGCGGAATGGGCGTTTTTCTCGCCCAACGTCCAGTTTTTCTTCTTGTGGCAACTGACGAAAGAATTGGCGTCGCAGCAGAGCGGCTGCCAGCTTCAGTGCATTGGGGCCAATGTGCCTCTGTGTGCCGTGCAGGGACCTCTGCCCGAAGCCTCGGCGCCTGGAACACCCAAAAGAAGTCCTAAACCTGGAGATGACCCAGGGAGTCCGGACTCATTGGCTTCCACCACATACCCGGAGGCAGTGGAGAGAGATTCTACAGGTCAGACAAGGGATCGCAGACTGTCCAGTGGCTCAAACGCAACAACGTTTGCTTCCGAAGGGGAGAAGGAGATTCGAGACAGAGAGGGTCAAGACAAGTTGATGGAAGACCTGAAGGCTTTGCTTGAAGTAAAAGAAGCAGAGCTGCAAAGATGTTCAACGGCTGAATTCAAACTGGCCAAGGCACAAGAGGAGATCCAAGTCAGAGACAAAAGGATCGCTGACCTTCAGCATCAGCTGGAGACAGCAGAGGAGGGCCTGGAAGATTTGCTGGAGGAGTGTGGCGATCTTGCAAGCCGAGACAAAATGATTGAAATCCTGCAGGATCTTCTGGGAATGGAGGAAGATAAGCGGGAGACAATGGAGGAGGCGCTCTCCTCCCTGACCTCGGACCTACAGCACTCCCAACTGCAGGTTGAAGAGTTGGGCCATTCCGCACAGTGCAGTGCTTTCCAGATCCTTGACCTCGAGCAGCGGCTAGAGGTAGCTCAGGATGTCATTGACCACCTGATGGAGGAAAAGCGTGATGGTGAAGAGCATCGCCTGCGTATACAGGAGGACTGTGAATGCAAAGTTGCAAGTCAAGACGCGTTGATCGAACATTTGGAGGCCCTTTTCTTAAAGGAGGAGGCTAAGTGCAATTGCCTTCGCCATGACCTGGATGTGGCCAAGGCGAACGTGAAGGACGGCTGGCAAGATGGAGAGACAATGCTCTTGCCATCGGAGCCTGTCGGTGTGCTGGAGGACTTTGTGGAGGTGCTTCCCGACCCTTCGAGAGTTCAGCAGTCGATGTTCCTGCCAGAGGAGTTGTTGCTTCTACTCTTCGAGTTTCTTCCCGTGTCCGAAGTGGCGGAGATGGGGACACGTGCTGTGTCAACCTTTTTCGCAAATCCAAAGGTATGGGTGACTCACTTGTTCAAGCTCATGGATGTTGATTCAGTGCTTGAGACCAACGATGAGACACATCCTGCATTTGAGTACTTCCGTTACGCGAGAGCAGACCTGCATAAGGATGAGGGTATCGAACCCGTACGATTGAAGGAGCAAGGTTCAGAACGCTTTCAAGGATACCGTCTCTGGCACAACGGTCTTGTCAAGTGGCATGGCCATGACACTGAAAAGTCACTGCACTTTGTGCGTGTGGTGATGCAGCGTTTTGCCCATGAAGAGAAAGTCTTGGGTGGGCCTTGGTGCGTGGAACTTCTTTTTCAAGGGCTCCGGGAAGTGAGACTGGAGATTGCCAAGGGCCTCTTGCCAGTGCTCTCTGCAAATTGTTTTTCTTCTCGCAAGTGCAAGACTGCCATGAAGTGTCTCGAGGCTTGCCAGTGTGCTTTCCCATTTCTGTCGAAGAGTTTCGCCGTGGGGCTTGTGGACATTTGGACAAACTGGATCCTGGTCGACGGTGATACTTGGATTCAGCTGCGAAACTCGTGTATCCAGGCGCTCAAACACATCCTGGACGTGATTTTGCCGACGGATGAAGCCGTGTTGGCAACTCGTTATATCAACGCCATGGCTTATGCAGAAAGGGGCCAAAGGAAAGACGACTTCGGGGTCTTTAGGCAGCAGCTGAGAAAGCTTTTGGTCAGCGAAGAGTGCAGATGAAAAAAAAACACCATGATGGTTTCTTTAGTCGTGTTTTCTTACAAGTTAAGTCAATCTGTTTGTGCACCCATCCCTGGTCCAAAATGCTATGTGGTAGAATGTTTCGATAAATCTTGTCCAGCCCATAAAAAGCACATTATTTTCTGATGGGTTAAGACGGGTTAAGAACCAGTAGTATAACCTCATAGCATAACCTATCACTATCAATGTTGGTTCATGATGGTTATTAGTGGTTACCTGCTGGTAATTTGACGTAGCTCGCTTGCCAACAGGGTTTCCCGGGTTTCTTTATGGGGATTTTCCATTGCCATGTTAGGTTACTAGAGTGTAAGATTGGTTAAACAGTGGTGGTGATATGTTGGGACGGTTGGTAACAGTCATAGCAGGAACATCAGAGTAATATGGTTTTGTGATGTTGTGTGCCAAAATAGGGTAGCCAATAACCCACCAAAGAATGACTGATCATTTTACTAGGAAACCATTGGTTTTGGGAGTGCCATTATTTTGGCACATGCCCATATTTTGCATAGTAACTGAGTAGTCCAACATGTTCATTACTCAGGAAACTGGCAAGTGTGCACCTTGACGCTGATGACCATTGATATCGAAGAAACCAGCGATGTTTGTAAAGATGAGAGGTAGCCAGGTAGCCTCTCAGTTTGCAGAGAAAACATCTGGAAACTTCGGCAGGAGTTTCACCCCAAAACCAAGAAATATATCTTTGCCATGACTTCCAAGACTGTTTGCCCAACCAAGCTCGTGATATTTGGAACATCAAGAATGCCATTCTTTTTTTACGTCACGAATCACAATCTGATAGACGAGACCATCGGCAACCAGTCTAAATGTTCTAAAAGTTTCGTAAGATTCACAACTCATGATTTTTCACCAAAGTGATTCTTGAACATTCGATTCTCAATGATTCTCAGCATCAATCCCTAAAAAGGTTGACCCAAAACATGAGATTCTCAGCAAAAGCCTCCAAAACAATTGGCGGATTCAGTTCTGAGAACAGCCAATCCAATCCAAAAAAATGTGATCTCAGAATCTCAATGATCTCTCAGTTTATAAATCTCCAACCCCATGGCTTTTTTTCATCCCAAAAATCTCCCCAACAGCTGGGTGCCAGGTCCACGGCTTCTCACCCAACTGCGCCTCCTTCAACTGCGTCATCAGCGCGGCTGTCTCTGCAGGCGCTGCAGTTGAGGGGTGAGCTGCGCTTGAGCGACCTAAGGATGGAGCGCGGGAGGGCCGTTTTTCGGGTGGATGAGAGGGGTGAAGGTGAGTCATGGATGAATTCGGATTCATGGTGATGATGATGATGATGATGATGATGATGATGATGATGAATTTGTTTTTGTTTTTTCTGATGAGGGATTTGGTTGGTTCATGGAAGGTGATTCGGGATGATTCATGGTCATGGGTGTTGGCAAAGAATGGTGAATCGCTGAAACATATGATTGCTAGCGAGCTTGGAATGGCATCTATCGAGGAAGAAGCATGATAGATTATCAACGATTTTCACCGCACAGTCGTCTCAATCTGTGGCGACGGGACAGTGCGACGGTGTCGATTTTTTTTTCCGGCAGATCCCCAGGGATGACTTATAAATCAACTTCAATCAGTACCCGTTGACCATGGCTTCAATCAGTAATGACTTGAATCAACTTCAATGCTTGATCATCCAAGGTTCAATCAGTATCAAGACTGTGGGTAGCATTGGCTGCTTGGAAGATCAAGCTACTGTAGAAAGCGGGACTTCGCACCACCAGCTGAGTGAAGTTGGCAACTGCTTACACCTACGATTGATTGCGAGTCAACAAAGCCTTGTAACTTTGGAGGCAGGGACAATGAAGAAGACAACAAATAGTTATAAGCTACAAAGTTACAAGGCTGACTCCAATGAAGAAGATTTTAAGCCGCTTGGTGGTGGTTTGTCATGGCGGTGCAGCAACATCAACGGTTGCGTTGACGAAGCACTTTTTCGCAAGGCCGCTTTCAACAAGCCTGGTCCGTGTACGAGGACATGAAGAATTCCAATGTGCCAGTTGGAATCCCAGCGAATGGGAAACGGGTCATGCTCTCGACGAAGAGCTTTGTGCGGGTCAGGCCATGTTGTGGTTGCAAGGTGATTTGCTGGTGCTGTACTTGTTGTCGTTGTCGTTGTTGTTGTCGTCGGCGTCCTTGTCCTTGTCCTTGTCCTTGTCCTTGTCCTTGTCCTTGTCCTTGTCCTTGTCCTTGTCCTTGTCCTTGTCCTTGTCCTTGTCCTTGTCCTTGTCCTTGTCCTTGTCCTTGTCCTTGTCCTTGTCCTTGTCCTTGTCCTTGTCCTTGTCCTTGTCCTTGTCCTTGTCCTTGTCCTTGTCCTTGTCCTTGTCCTTGTCCTTGTCCTTGTCCTTGTCCTTGTCCTTGTCCTTGTCCTTGTCCTTGTCTGTTGTTGTTGTTGTTGTTGTTGTTTTTGATAGACTCGCTATCTGCCTTGACAAGCAAAGTCCTGCATACTCTTACACACTCTGCACATGCCAGTTAAATGACATATATATATATATATTTATATATACATATATACACACACATTTTAGCGAGTTTATCCTGCAGACCTCTTTTTCTCGAAGAAAATAAACGTGAAAATGGAGATGCATGAAGGATGTTCAAACCAGTGACGCAAACGACTAGCATACTCAGCTGGCTGTTGTTTGGGAGGGCACAATTTGGAGCCAGGGGTATCCCTATACCCTTCTCATAGGGGAGCCTTCAGGAGCGGCCCCCAGGAGTGCCCCAACTGACCATAGCATACTCAGGGTGTTGTCGATCTCATGAGGCAGACAGCTTTACAGTTTGCATCTTGCTGAAGATCGTCCGCAGCTCAGCCTGGGTCAGCCTGTCAACTGAAGCGTCCAACCCCTGGTGTGAAAGGGGTGATGCCATGGCGCGGCCGGTTGCCACGGTCAACCCGTTGGTTCATCGAGAAATCAGCATCGAATGACTATCAGATCAACCATAGCGGTTAGTACGTCAACCATGGTTCACAATGCATTGCTGGCCAAACAGTCCTGCAGAAGGATCTCGATTTGCCAGAGACCCTTTTCGCATCTATATTATCTGATGTTTTGTATCGAAATTGTCATTTTCATTGACGAGTTGAGTGAAACTTGTGCGATTTGCATGCAGGGGGGAAAACATTTGGGTTTGCCTAAAAATGAAATATCCCAAAGTAACTGGTGGTTTCCCTATTAATTTACAGTGGCTAACATTCAGCTTTGTCTAAAGATGGAGTACACCAAAGTAACTGCTGATTTCCTTATTAACGATGGCTATGAACCGCCGGATGGTGATTGTAGGTACCACTATGGACAAAGCAACATATCTTCCATCCTTAAAAAGCTCCTGAACCATCAGTGAGCCGCAGCGATGAATCGTTGGCTGGTTAAGCAGCTTACCAATAGCTAATTAATTGGCTTGTGATCCACCATTGAAGATTGCTAATCATCAATCAGCTAACAACGGTGTCAACGAGTCACCAACATTTAAGCAGCTAGTTATATACCATTAGTATCGACTACAAACAACCGTTATCAACCAATATAAACTATTGTAAGCCATCATTACTTGCTGTTAACCGGCTATTTGCCAGCTTATAAACACATGCCATTAGCCACTCATTAACCAACTATTATATATCACCATTGCAAACCACTGGTCAAACCACGAATCATTTTGCAGAACTAATCACTACATCAAATGTACCACTGATTCATCACTCCAGACCACTTCATGGTTTAGATTAGCTAACCAACGATGAATCAACTATACTTAAACAAACTAATTCACCAATAGTCAACTATAGGCAAAAACTAGCCGCCAAATATGCACCACCAACTCTAACGATTGAACCATTTCTAGCCACTAGAAAGTCACTATAGTTGATCAGCTGAATAAACTAATATTCAATCACCAACTATGAAAATTAACTTTGAATATCAACTCTCCCCATCTATATATGTATATCAATTATGGTAGCCTATCAAATCAATATACATCACCATTAATCATTGATATCACTATTAATCACCATTAAAGTCACTAGAAAGTCTCAACTCCATCGCGACGTGACGCGTCTCGCGGTGAGCGCGGTTGAGGTGCGCAAGGCGCCGTCGCGGGCGGAGGCCATGCGCGCCTTGGCGGTGCTGGACACGTCCAAGGCGCGGGGCGCGCGGCGCCTCCGGGGGCGCGGGGACCGGGGGGCGCCTGGCGGGGCCTCCGTTTCGGGGGGGCTGTTGGGGGACGAATGTTGGGGGAAAGGGCTGGCTGTGGAGTCATGGAGGATTGAGGCGCAGGAGATTTTTCGATATTTTCTTGGAGAAAGGATAGGTGGTTGATGGTTGATGGATGTTGATGGCTGGTGGTTGGTTGGATTGGTGACCTGATACATGGAGAAGAGCAAAAAGGGATGGTTGATGTTGGTTGGATTGATAAGCCAACAATCATGGAGTGGGGCGTGATAGTCGTTGATCATTGGTGCTTGATAGCAGCACCGTTGCCGGTTGATGATGGCGAGCCAGTTGAGTTATTCATGGTGGTCAATTTTGGTTGATGCTCAGGACCAGCAAGGGTCTCAGAGCAAGCATATGGATCCATCCAACAGCCATGGGTGGGGATCCCAACAGTTCGAAAAGTGACGGGTCATTTACGCATGTGAAGAGCCAGGGGTACCGGGGTCTATCCCACAGTCATATAGCTTGACCATGTGTGGATGTTGCTGGGACCACGGCTGGCCCTTCAGCGAGTTTCACACCCCAGGGGAGCCACTGGGCCAGCGTATGAACGACTGACCATGGTGACAGTTCTATCCATCAGCGACACCAGGGTTTTTCATGGTTTTTCATGCCCAGCACGCGGGATTGAGGTGGCCAAGGGATGAACTGGAACCAAGGAATCCGATGGAATCCATTCCCTACCGGAGTCATGTGGGGTTCGGAAGTCTGAGCCGCGCGGGGGATGAGCCGTGCAGGTCGAGGTGTGCAAGGACGAGGTGCCTGGCAGCTTGTGGCAAGCCACTGATGTGAACCTTGGGATCTTGTGGAAGGGAGAAGACCTGAGTTGTTCACTCAGAGTTTCATTTTGGATTTTGGTATTCATGGGATTTTTTGTCACAATTCAGATCCAGCTGAGCTGTTCATAAGGCCATTCATAAACCCCCAAATCTTGGATGATCACCAGCTATTGAGCTGGTAAAACTAGGGCTGGTGAAGAGAATCGAACCTGCCAAATGCCAAGGATGAACCATCTATCGCCATCAACTGCTGGTGGTCTCTCATACTTCCCACAGCTGGCCGTTCGCCAATCCCGAGTTGATAGGTCCCCCGGTAAGGAAACACGAAGTGCACTCATGGCTGGCTAGACGATGCACCCGGATGACTGAAGTAGTGCCCCAAGCGGCGATCAAAATCCTTTGGGACAAAGTAGGGCGAACGACAACTGGTGGTGTGAGGCCGACAACCAACATGAACCACTACCCAGCATACATCAAGCGTAATGAACCATGGTTGATCATCAGTAGTTGGTTCTTGATCAGATATGAAGAGCCGGCTCTCCAGTGATGAGGATTCACTGCGATCAACACTTCGAGTCAGTGGGCGCAGGTGCTTTTGAACACCGTTCTGGACGCATGCATTCACCTCAAGGACTCACCAACAGTAGGGATGTCACAGGGAGCTGCTAGCATTCTTGGCTCATGGATTTTGCTGATGATGGTGATGATGATCGATGAAAGCGCAACAACCGGAACGGAAAGCCTGGTTGCCAGGGAACCCCAACCTGTCTATTGCAAGTTGAGTGATGTCCTTGACCTACCTGGAATGCTTCTCATGACGCATTTGCACATGGCAAATATCAACTGTATGGGCTTAGGATCATCATTGAAAAGGGCACTCATTGGCCATCGTGTGATTTGGGCAGGTTCTTTGTTGAGGAGATTGGGAGATCAGCTTTCATACTCACCCGTTTCAACTATTCTCGCGCAAGGCTATCCTTGCGCCAAGAATTTGCAGGTCAACTTTCGAATGCGCGATGATCACGACTCGAGTACTAGCGCTCGATCGGAGTCTCTTCAAAATGCCAGCTAGTCAAACCACCCCAGATTTCGACCTCCGCCCAGTTCAGCGATGGCATTTTTCGGGGCACTCGAACTTCTCTTCGTCGCTGCCCGGGCTTTTCCCAGGTCTCCCGTGGTAGGGGACACCGCACCTCCCGTACACCCGACGCACCTCCCCAAGGCCATGGGACACATGCGCAGCCGGTAGGACACGCGACGCCTTGGGACGGTTCTTCGCCAATTCGAGCGCTTGACGTTGAAGCCCTCGGTGCAGAACTACGGACTTTTGATCAAGGCGAGGCTGGGGCTGGTGGTGGATCCCGCCTAGGAGGTTTCGTTGGTGGTTGGGTGGGAGCCACCGGTGGGACGGTGGGACATCTCCTGGTATATGTCATGAAATTTGGGTGAGATGATTCGTCAATATCAAATTGATGATGAGTGGTGACCGCAACCAACAAGAGCAAGCTGGTTTCACAGTTTCACTGATCATGAGTCTGTCGGATACGATCATCTTGTGTTTCGGGGTGGATCCGAAGCCTATTCTGAGGTGGGTTCATCCTTGGCATCCTGTGGGTCTCTAGCTTGGGTTCATCTGATGTACTGCCAATGGTGTTTGTGGCATCATCTGTCATCACTGTGACCTTCCATGACTATAGGCTATCATTACCTGACTCTGATCAGCCTGGTATGATCTGCTGAAACAACTGGCTATTTGCAATAGATTAGATCATCCAGCCGTTGAAAGATCGCAAGAACAGGGGGCAGAAGTGTGAAGAACTGCTTGGTACTCTGATTAGGCAGAGATTCCGACTTCCAACATTTGCTGGGTGCTGTGGTTGCTGTATGTTGCTGTGGGTGCCATGGGTGCGGTGTGAGTGTTGCACTTGAAGATCCTTGGGACACCGTCTCCGCGCGGGTGCCGCATTGTGCCATGGATGTGGTTGTTGCCGCCTGGCACTGTATTTCTGGCTCAACCAGAGGACCACCTCAGCGCATTTCACGAAAGTTCGCTTTGCTCTTTGCTTTAGCAGAAATGTATTGGAGTAGACCCGAGACAGAAAACATTGAACGATGTATCTAGGACTTGTTCACCAGTATGACTTGATCATACAACACCGAAACTAACAAGCTGTTTCCCAATCTTGAAGGACATTTCACTTTGAACTCCCTGCAGCCACGCACGACTTGTGCAGCTGGAATCTTGTTTGACCAATTTTCCACCAACTGTGGTGTTGGAATCTCCGAGTTTGGATCGCTTCTGGCAATGGCTCCTCTGGAGTATTATGGGATTCTGGGTGGGAGAAGGTGCCAGCGATATCGAAATCAACAACTTTTTGATTTCGATATCGCTGGAGAAGCATTGAAGTGGCATCCAGATAAGAACCCTTTCAACAAGGAGGAATCTGAGAATCGCCTGTCTGGGCTCGAGAGGATTTCATAGGCCTCTGCAAGGGCCCAATGTCCTTGCAGCGTCCATTGAAATTCTCTCGAGCCCGGGCAGGCGAGCCGTATACGATTGCGGTGGCAAAGATGCTGTCCGCCATAGAAACAGGTGCTCGCGCGCAGGCTTTGGTGACATCGCCTCGGCCCTGAGGAAGTTTGAGGAGGCTGTGAAAGAATTCAGAGTATGGCTGAGATGATGGAGGAGCTCTACGGCGAGTGAGGAAGATGCAGGTGGGACGATCAAGCCTGATGAGGCAAGAGGTGGGACCATCGATGTCAAGCAGGAACCAAGAGGTTGAAACGCTGCGGCAAGCTGAAGCACTGGAGCTAGCTGTGCACTTTGTCGAGGGCAAAGTCTTGCTGGATCCTCATCCTTGCCTCGATAAAGCACACAGCTCAGGAGGTCAAACCTCAAAGAATCTGGGCCCAAAGGTGCGCATCTTGGGGAAGTTGAGCCCCGCTCAAACGAGGCACGTGCCGAGGGGCGGGACTCCAAATCTTCGCTCTGGATCTCTGTGAACGGTTGCTGGTTACGACTCGTAACCAGCAACTGTTCACAGAGATTGAGAGCAAAAGCAAAACAAAACACTTGACACCTACACCACTAAATTTAACATGCACAATGCCATTCGTCACTGCTGTCATGCCGAATTTTCGTACCACCTTCAAGAACTCAAGACTTGAGTCCGTGAGGGTGATGCGAATTGCGGCAATGGCAATGCATCATGGTGCATCATGGGACTCCAAGTTTTTTGGCCAGCGATTAGGTCACAAGACTACAATCATCCTTTGGTAGAATACCATCCGTCAACACCTGGATGGTTCCTTGCAAGCCCTGCGCAGCTCAAGACCTTCAGAATGAACTTTGAGAATAGAAACAAATGGCCAGAGGATTTGCCACGGAAGAGGCTCACGGCGAAGTTTCAGAGGATTTAGGAGTGCTCACATTGACAATGTGAGCATTCTGGAAGAGGCCCACGGCGAAGTTTCAGAGGATTTAGGAGTGCTCACATTGACAATGTGAGCATTCCTAAATCCTCTGAAACTTCGCCGTGAGCCTAATTGATTCGTTCCCAGCAAACGGAAAGGCCAGAGCTTGCTTCGAAGAAAACGAAGCAGGAAGAGGATGAAGAACCCTGGTGGCAGAGGCTGAAGGCAGTGCTCCCGTGCTGCTGTGGCCCAAGGCCCAGGTGAGCTGCCGATTGCAAGAGAATTCGTCAACCTTCAAGACGACCCGATGACGGCTTTGTAATTCATATTCAACGCCAACAATGCCATCTTTCAATGCTGCTTCTTGCCTGAGCTGTGCCAATTGTGCCAGTGTCCATTGATGATCATGATATTTTCCTTGGGGCCACTGGTGTCCTCAAGTGCTGCTCAGGGTCAGCATTGTGGAGTTGTGCTGCGCCAAGGGGGTCTTTGAATGGAATTCTTTAGAGGTAGGAATGCTAGTATGGCTCCAGTTTCCTGAGCGCTGTCGAACACGATGGGCTTGGTCCAGATTCGCTCCCAACCATATCCCAACAGCTTGGGGGTGCCAGATTTAGTTGGACGACATCCCACGACCTTGATGAGTAACCGCTGCTAGTAGCCTAAGTGGGTCGTTCCGTCAGAGCCGTTTAGAAATGGCTGCCCTAACCATGGTTGCACTTTGTAGCAACTGGGGATGATCATCCAAGTAACCCAGAAGGGAAGGGCATCAGCCCAGCACGACCCAAATCCTTGAGGCCTACGCGTGCCTCAAGCAGACCAACAAGTGCTGGCAAGTCTGGCACGAGATGACGGACAAGCATCAGCGAGGCCGTTCTTCGGCGAGTGCTGTCGCCATGGGGGAAGTTGTGTCACCGGTGCATCAGATGAGATTTTGAGGGGTTCTCAAGTAATAGGGACCAACCCCCTCCAAAACGGTTGGTTTATTCCTATAAACGACTCACATTGGATGATTTAGGGGCCCCCTAAAACTTGGAGAAACTCTGGGAAATTCAGCCTTACTCAGCATTACTGGTTGGTTCTCTACCATGACTTGTTAGTTAATCTCCATGATCAAGCATCACTTCACCCTCAATCGTCAGTCGATTGGCCATTTTCACCATCAATCATTGATTGAATTGAATCTACCATTAGTTGATGATTAATTATTGAATCAATTGCTGAACTCAATCAACCCATCAACCATTAATAATAGAGTTAATCAATCACCTGATTCATTCATTCTAATCCACCATGTCTACCATTAATGGATGATTAATTGAATCAATTGCTTATGATTAATGGTTGAACTCAGCATTTAGCATTCTAATCCACCATGACTCAACCATGGATGTGCCATTTTGACCATGGTCAATCACCTGAAACCTTGCAGCGCCGGTTGGGGGTCAGGCCTGATTCCTTCGGACGTGGCGTTGAGCTGCATGTTGGACGCCGTCGTCAGCTCGGGCCAGGCCTGGGCTCCGTGGTGTGGCCTTGGCTGCCTGTGCTGCCATGGTTGGCGCCTGTCCCAGTGGTGCCGTGGCACCCCAGCGATGATCGGCGCCAGGTGGAGGAGGCGGTGCGTTTGTTCGAAGACTGGCGCAGGGTGGTGCCTCCCAACACCATCATCTTTTCCAACCTCATCAAAGGCGGGGGCCCGCGCGGGGAGCCTGGGCAGGTTTGGGGGAACGTGGAGACATGGGCGTTAGGAGGCGCCAAAGCTTGCAACAGAAGTGTGGGACGTTGGGCTTGAACTCTGGGCATGGTACGAAAGTGTGCCATTGGAGAACAAGATGTTTCATTGAGAGGGGGTTGAGCTACCAGGGTCTTGCCCCCGGGCGGCTCAAATGGACAATCACCACCGGCACTGCCCTTCGATCAACCATCAGCCAGCCACAAACCAACCATATACTACATACTATTCGCCATGAATCAACCGAAAGGTATCCATTGATCAAACTAAACCTGTCACCATCAATATTGACCATTAACAAGCATCATTTCAGCATCAGAAACCATCAACTACCCATTTGCTGTGAAAAAAAACTAACCATCAACTCTTACGGTGTCTAGCCATGGTTACTTGAAGGAACCAAACCAGCTCATCATTAAAGCACTGTAAACCACCGATAAACCACCAATCAACAACCTATAAAGAACCTATACACCACCTTTAATAAACCTTAAACCACCTATAAACCACCTCTAAACCAGCATTGATGGTTCCTTCAACAGGTCACCATCAACGAGCACATCCCGTCACCTCCCCATAGGGTGGGCGGTGGCACGGATCCGCAACAGGTTTCGCAGCACAAGGAGACGCTGAACGCGCCATGGACATGTGCCCGGGCTCGTCGGTTCGGTGATGCTTGGGTGATGGTTGGAGCAATGGCTGGTTGCTGGTTCTGCAACAGGGCTATGGGTCAATATTAACCATCAATAATGGCTTATAGTGACCAACCAATAATAAGGGAAACAATGGTTAATGATGTGGAACCAGGGGGACTAGGGGTTTTGACCCATAGCCACATCTGTGGCTTTGCTTGGGGGATCAAGATGGATCAACTTTGGAAGCTTCCATTTTATCATCAGAGATGGTGAATTTTCCGCGCGTTCCAGAGATACCGCACAGTCTCAGAGCTTTCTGGTCTTGCGAGGTCTCAGAACTTCCCTCAACCCTTTCAGTAACCAGGATAGTAGGTAACCAACCTTTAAGAAAACCAATGGTAGAAACCAGCTGGTTCCCAGCCCCTATAGTCTGGTGAAGCCTTTGGATCGTCGACCAGGTACGAAAAGCTGAAGTCCCACGGTTTGACCATGAACCTGGTGGCGTATTCGACTCTCATTGATGCTCAGGCGCTTGGGTAGCCGAAGCCACCATGACGCTCGTGGCGTTCACTGCCACGAAGCGCCACGGGATGTGCCCCAGAATTTTCCAGCCATGCTGGTCCCATGAGCAGTTTGAGGGTAGAGTCATCAACCATCCATGCAGAATAGAGCAAAAATTTTCCAACTGAGCACGGGCTTAAACATGTGGGTTTCTCAAAACAGGCACCCCTCCAAGTTATGAAAGGTTTCTTATCAAAAATAACTCTCATCATGGAGGAGCACCCATGTGCGGCTTGGGGGACTCGTCCCGCGACGAGCCCGTGTCGGCTCAACCGTCGCGCTGGCGCTCGCCAGGCTCGCGCCGGGAACATCGAGAAGGCTCACAATTTGCTGGAGCAAATGGAGAAGGACCCGGGGCCAACCTGGTGACGCAGAGACATGATGCCATCATTGAGGACGGTCAATTGATGGTTGATCGGTGATTTATGATAGGGAATCATCAGCACCAACAACGACAACAACAACAACAACAGCAGTGATGATGATGATGATGATGATGATGATGATGATGATGATGAGCATGGTGAGCTTCGGGGCAATGTCTCATGCAGCTCATGAACATCCAACCTTTGGATAGATTCGGTGTAGGACCCTCTGGGCTGTTGACCAGGCAACAAATCTGGAGGATCAATGATCAATGCTGCGAGCAAGTTGATACCCAGGAGAGAAACAATACATACAGCTGATTGATTGAGCCTAGTTGAACAAAGAAGCCCCAAATGGTGACATGCAAAGGGGAACTCATCTTTCGGGAAGCCATATGTTCCCTGGGTGTACAGGGAATCCCATCACCAGATGTTGGAGACTCTCTGAGAATTTGAGCGAAGACTCAGGGGTCAGGTTGGGGTTTGAGAAAGCTGGATGGACTCTCCATCGACCAAACAGACAGCTTTTTGGAATCTGATCAGTTCCAATGACATTGTTGGTGGATTATCCAGCAATCCCCAAGTGACTGATTGGGTACAGGAGGATTTCCCAAACAAAAGAAAATCATGTTGAAGTATTCAAGAATGGATTTTTAGTATAGCGATTGTCATGTTAAGTGATTTGGTATCACCAAACATCAGCATTTTTCATAGGGGAATAGCCGGATTGATGGGGTAGCCCCAAAAAAGGAACATTATTTTTATTGTCACTTCATAGGGTCTGTGATGGTCAGTAAAGGTTTTCATGAATTTTAGTGATGGTGGTTAGCGATGGAGCTTAACTCTGGTCAAGTATAGTGATGGTTAATCATAGATTACGCCTGGTTATCCATGATTAAGAATGCTAGTGAGTGCTGGTTGATGATCTACTGTAGTGACGATGTCCCATTTCTATCCATTTCTGGTTCATGGGAAAATCTACGAGTTCGGAACCCCCTGACAATTGCTTTTCAGAGCCAGGGTTTCCAACGGAGATTTCCCCACCACTCCAGTGAGGACGGCTACTTGGGGATGATTATTCGATGGTGAAACCCCGGTTCACTCACCCACTGGGAGGACGGCGTGAAGCCAAACACGGTGACCTACTCCTCCTTGGTGTCGCCCGGCCCCGGAAGATTTCTCGTGGGGTGCTGTTGGTGGTGTTTTTACAAGGGCAAATCAGTTGTTGACAGCTTTTACGGCCTTTTATGAACATGGATTGTGAACTTTTGTCAGTTGTTCTGAGTCTGAGTTTCACCATCAACCATCACTAGCCGCTAGCTTCAGCGTAAAGCATCTATTTTTCAGCCTTCTTGTATTGGTAGTTGTTGATATTTCACGGTTTGTTGTGGCTGATGGTGCTCATGGTTTCAGCTGGCGGCTTTTCCAGTTGGACCCACCTCCGCTCCTTATCATTGGTGGGTCAGCATTTGGGGTAGATCCAGCTGCGAATTTCTCCATCACCAATTTTAAGGTCGAAGAACTGTAACCAGTTCAGAAAAACCATCAAGTCCATAGGTGGTAGAAAGGGCTGCAGATGTCACGAAAGCTAGCGTCAGCTGGCTGAAGTTGCTCTTGCTTTAGCAAGGAATTGGCAGGGACAGGATCTCCAAAAGCCACGAATAATTGAATAATTCAATCCCCCCCCCTCAGGCTCAACTCCCCCCAGGGCCGTTTCTGTTGCGCTATAGTTTCTACTTGTTGCAATTCTCTTCAGCACTCATGAATGCAAATTTTGCCGTGCTAGCTTTCGTCACCTACCCCTGGCCTCAAGTGAAACAAGTTGCGGTTGAATGAAACGCCTCAGATGGGAACAGGGATCCCCTACCCAGATCCACTGGCGCGGGGGAACAAGCTGCTGGGTCCACCAAGAGAACCGGGCCGCCATCGTGGGTCCCAGGGGCGGGGCTAGGGACCCTTCAGCCGGTACTGATCAGTAACCTTCAAATAACCAATTGGTGGTTTTTCACAATAGGGAACCCCCAAAAAAGGATGGTTCATCACGTATAAATGGCTAGTATTGGATGATTTGGTGGATCCCCTTATGGCTTGAGAAACTTCCCATTTTTTACTTGCCATCATTCAGCCCAAGCATCCTGAAGCTCGAGTTTCACCACCTACAGTACTACACCATGGCAAGGATCCCATTGATCCATGGCATCACCAGCCCTCCCCAGGAAGGGACATTGCCTCCGAAGCGATCTGGATGGAGCCCTGCAGACCTTCCAGAACATGATCGCTAAGGGCGTGCAGGCTGACACCGTGATGCAGCTTGGCGCACGGCCTGTGACTTTGTTGGTTGCTGCTGCTGCTGCTGCTGCTGCTGGTTTCATGGTTTTTATCGCAGTGATGAACGAACAGAAGTTGCGACCTGGATGGCTTCTGCGGAAGATTTGGTGGACCATTTTGCTTGATCAGGTTTGATCAACAAAGACAAGTGGTCATAAACAATCATGATATCTCAGATCGCTCGGCTTCTTGCAATGGGTCATCTTAGAACTTGCAACCCATCACAGGAATACCTCTGAACCAACAATTGGTTCAGCTTAGCGCCCTGCGAGGTACAACACCCTCCTTGACGGCGCGGTTCGTGCTAGCCGCTTTGCCCTCTGCGACCAGTTCCTTGGTTTGCACCAGATGAGTTTGGGCACCGAGAGATGGTTGGCTCATGGCGACTTCCAGGGCGGCCGCTGTGGGACATGTGTGGAGAGATGGACGGTGGAGATCTAAATCCGAATCTATGGATATGGCCAAGTGCTAGTTGCTGCGAGTTTTTCTTGACTGAATGCAGAATTTGCGAAACTGATGCAACTGAGGCTGATCCAGGAAATGTTGAAGTCGAGCACAGAGATCTCCAACTTTACCCTTTCGATCATGGTCAAGATGCTTGGACTTCATGGACCAACAAACCATGTCAAACATGCAGCAACTTGTTCACATTTGACCCAAACCCCATGGAAGACGGTCGCAAAAATCTTGGGCCCGAAGGCGACCTGTCGTGCTAGCCCCATCTCAAAACAGGTCACCGGAGCAAGGCTTCAAGGCTACCGATTTCGCCCTGGCTCGAGGATGTGGGGCAAGCGCAAACAGCTGGAGAAAGCCTTTGCCGAAGTGCGATCGTACAGCAAGGTGCCGGCTGGAGCCGATGGCTGGTTGGCTTGCCGGTGGTTCCAACGAGGTCAAATTGATGGTGATGGGATGGGGTGGTATATACTGATATATACTGATACAATCCTGAAAACTAACATGACCCTCTCAGGGAGGTTGGATGACCCATTTCCTATTAGCAGACCCTTCTGGTGGGGTTAGTTGCCAGGGGTAAGTCATGCTGGGGAATTGATTCATGATGATTGATTAATGAATCATGATTGATGAATTCATATTAACAATGCACACATTGATTGATAATGAACGGATTCATGAGGATTAATTCGTAGCGGCTTCACGTTGGTCAGTGATGGGTCAACGCCTCAAAATCACAGTCGTGGCAGCACACTTGTCGTAAGGCTGGCACCATGCAACTGGACTCGAAGCTCTGCACATGTGGGGAGCCGCAGGGTGTGACAACAGCTTGGTGGTCGTGGGAGATCTGGCTGTTACTGGTGAGAAATAGGGTACCGTAACCAACAATCACAGGGACTATAATGGCTCATGATGGTCACGAGTGGTTGACCATGGGAAATCAACTTAGTTACTGGTCGAAGAACCAACAACATCCAAGAATCATGGGAAGATAGACCAGGAGACCAGAATCCAAGAATAATGGCAGATGCACGATCCAACCAGCTGTAATAACAAGATCCAACACTAATTAGGAATTCTAGTGGTGCATAATGGCTAGTGGTAGTGCATGATGGCTCATAGTGGTACTGTGAGATCCAGTGCAAGCGCCAACCTGAGCTCGACCAGAAGTGATCTACTATAAAAGATTGTGGGTCTATCAATAGCTGGATCTCCCTTGCATGCTTTGGGATCAGACCATGGTTGACTCTGATGGAAAAAGCTGGGATTTTATAGAGAAACCCTGGATGGACAACCAGGTAACGACAGGTGGGAGCATCTGCTGACGGAAACCAAGTTGAAAGCTGGGTTTTGAAAGGATAGCCAGCCAGGTAACCGCAGGTGGGAGCATCTGCTGACGGAAACCAAGTTGAAAGTTACAAAAACATGATTCTCCTCCCGCAGATTTCCGATTTCGCATTGCTCACCTCACAAAACCCCCAGCAGTGCGACTCGTCGCCGCATGGATTTCCAGAGTTAGCCACGGGCTCACCGGTGGGTCCCCACCGTGGGTCCCTGGTCATCAGCTGGTCCCGAGGCCTCATCAGCGCCTGCTTCCACAACGGAGCTCCTGAGAAGGCTCTCATGGCGCTGAAGGAGGTGAAGTCGTTGCCCAACTGCGACGGTGCGCGGCCCAGCGGCGCTGCGCCAGGGGCAGGGTCACCTGGGGGTGACGCGACGTGCCGGTCGCAACAACCTGAGGTCCGGATGTGGGAACCTATGAGCAGCTCATTGAGCAGTTGGTGAAGGTGGGGATGTGGTGATGTGGCTGGGGTGAGACCTGGCTAGTGACTGGGAACCCACCAGTTACGGTATCAAGTTGTGGGTGGAGTTTATTTAGTATAGGTGGTTGAGAAACTGGATGAGGACTGGGGGAACCCCAAACTGGCTTGAGAAGAATGAAGGACCGGGGTCTAGTTCACCTGGGATAACCTGTGGTTGTTTTGGCATCTAGGGTACCATTTCTGGCACACCTGGCCATGAGAACGATTGAATGGCCAATCGTTACCGTCTCTCTGAGGACCCGGGTCCCTTCTATGGATACACCCAATGTTGGGATGCACAGTCCGACAGTTGGGCGATTTGTTGGGATGTAAACAGCAGGGGCACCGGGTACCACCAACCGCGACAATAATGATGATTCATATAATGATCTAATCATCTATTATGTCAACTATAATGATTCAACCCATTCACGACTTGCGATCCATCATGAACCAACCTTCTTTTTACCAACATGAATCCACCACCCCTTTCTCAACCACCCACCTGGACGTAGCTATGAAAAGACCAGGCCAAAACAGGAAAAAACGAAAACCTATGTTGAAAACACTAGGTCCAAGTCTATATTTTGTAGCTTTTCCCCAGTTTTTCCATCGGTTTTCACAAGGTTTTCCAGGCCCGTTTCCAAGCCGCCAGGTGCGACACAGCCGGGAGGCCTTTGACATGGCCTTGGAGGCCACCGAGATGGCAGCACGCGGCAGCATCAAGCCGCAGCTCGGCGGTGGAGGTGGAGTTGGAGTTGGTGGATTTTTTTTGGGTGATGAATTGGTGGATTTCTGATGAATTGGTGGGTTTCTAGTGATTAATTGATCCGTATATTTCTAGATTAGATGGGTGATTTATTAGAGATTTTTTAGATTTATTGGTGATTTTACTGATAGATTGGTGATTTATTGATTAGATTTCTATGTATTTCTAGATTTGTTTAGTGATTTGATGGGTGATTCATTGGTGGTTTGATGGATAGATTAGATGTCTATTATTCTATTGATTTTCTATAATTTATGAGTAGATGATTAGATGTCTATTAATTTTCTAGAATTTATGAGTGATTTAATTGGATAAGATTAATTGGATAAGACTATGGCCCATAACTCCTCAAGTTGTTGGATTTATTGATTAGATTTCTACATATTTTGAGAGTTTTTTGGTGATTTTATGGATGATTTATTGGTGGTTTTATGGATTTATTGATGATTTGATTGATAGATTGGTGATTTTGGTTAATCAATAAACTAGTTCGCCCGAGCCTTAGGGTTTGCCCCGCATGGGTCTGAGAACATTTCCCAACGCTCAAATTCCTGCACAGGCAGGGCCATTGTTTTTTGACTTCTGAGTTATCAAACCCTAAACCTCAAACCCTAAAACCCTAAAACCAAAACCCTAAAACCCTAAAACCAAAACCCTAAAACCCTAATACCAAAACCCTAAAACCCTAAAACCCTAAAACCAAAACCCTAAAAACCCTAAACCATAAATCACTGCGTATAGCCAGTGTTTTCGCATCTTGTCCAAGCCATCTCGACCTTGTACAACATGCTCCATTGCAGTGGCGCTTTATGTGGTGGGGCGAACGTTAAGGCTGGAGGGAACTAGTTTTATTGATTTACATTTCTATAGTTTATTGTTGGGTATTGATTTGATGGGTGATTTTATTGTGAATTCTGATAATTCGGCTGGTGATTTATTGATTATATTTCTGTAGTGGTTGATTTGGGACCTATTGGTGGTGATTATATTTCTATAGTGTATTGTTGGGTCTTGGTTCATTGGTGATTGATAGATTGGTGATTTTATGGGTAACTTTTTTCCCGAATGCGTAGCACGGGTTCTCGTTTCATAGTGGGGGTCTGGGGGTGGAGACGTGTTCGCTGGACGTTGCGTTTACGACCGCAAGTGTTCGCA